>MU750103.1:62633-79213 GCA_026770625.1 Nicotiana glauca | reverse complement strand
ATATATATATATATATATATATATATATATATATATATATATAATAAGTTAACACACATTTCCTACTCTACAAACATCGCAAATACTCTAAATATGAATGCTAACGGATGGATTGACGAGGAATTTTATTCATGGTTTAGGATGAGCGTGCCCAGATCGTACATCAAGCGCGATCATATGGTAAGTTCAATCTTTTTCTTTTTTTTAGTTAACATGATATGATTTTACCCTTTCTTTCCTTTAATCTTGTGCAGTACCTTTCAAAGAGTATCTGTCAATATCATCCTCCTAGTACGGTTAAGACATTACTACGATGTAAAGGGAAGGAGTGAAATATGACTCTAACAGGTATTATTATAAAAAGACTCGTTAAGGGGTGGAAATAGTTTTTTTGACAACAATCTGAAGAAAGGGAGTGTTCTTCTTTTTGAACTTGTACATGCTACATCAAGTGTTGTGATATTCGTTGTTGAAGTGCTAGGATAGGAACATGTAATGCTTAGGTTTTTCATGTAGTGACTGTGTTCTACCCTTGTCATTAAAATATTTATGGATTAATATGATTTTCTTATAATATTGTTTGTTATTTTTTCTTGTATTATTGTTATACTTATTATTTTTAGGAGAGAGGAATTATTGTCTATGATTTTTGCTTGCTATAGTTTTTTCATGTTTATGAAAGTTATTTTATACATTTATTATAAGGGAAAAAATGACTAAACCATAAACTATTGGGAAGAGGACTGGAAATTATACCTCTTCATCTTCTTTCGAATGTAATAGAACCCAGAACAAAAAAACTCTTGAAAATCTTAATACAATTTGGTCATAGAGAATTGGAAATGTCATCACAAATAACGAAAAATTGTATTAATTAGTGATTCAAAGTATTGGAGACCAAAATATTAAATACAATTCAACCACCGCTAGACTCTTCGGATGAAAACAAAGGGAAAGAACAATGTTACAGCCAGAATTTGAACCTGCGCATGTGAGTATGAAAGGGAAAGAAATTAGAGATATGATCAACGAGCGGGTCTATAGCCATTTCTGGTTGGATTCAATATTAGAAATATATTTATTAGTGAATTGATAAAAAAAAAAATTATTAGTGGTTGTATTCAATATTACAAATACCTCTCTTTGTTAGAATACAACGTAACTAATCCAAAATCGTGGGGGAGATATAGCAACAATAATGTGGTAGCTAATATGCCATTAAAATCAAACATAACAGTATAAGAAAAATAATTGATATGTTTAAGTTTCATAAATCATTAATGACGGATTTTCAATGTCTTTGCCTTTATGTTTTGATGATCTAACAAACTTACTGTCAAGAACCAGATAGGGAACCTGACATACTTGGTACACATTACTAAATGAACGGATTCCAGCTAGAACCCCAACTAATGTGAACTGTTGCAAAATAGAGAAACAAGACAGGGACCTGATCCTTTGAGTTTTCCTGACAGCAGTACGAAAGTCAACTGTGCACAGCTGGAAAGTGACTGCCACAGAAACAGTGCACACAGTGCAGTGATTTTGCAGTCACTTGTCCTTTAACCAACCAAGTGCTTACATCATTCAAATGATATCATCAAAGGTGTATTAACAAGAGTATTACAACAAAACATCATTTGAACTCTTGAGAATTCACTTCAAGCATTCAAGCCTTCAGAGACAGCGAAGTCAATTCTCAAGAGCCTCAAGAACAAAGTTAAATGCTACTACGGACCAGTTCCTAAATCTACTATTTTGTTGTCCTTAGTTGAGTTGTAACTTTGTAATTGTTCTTCATTGTAATTCCTAAATTTCTTAGCTAGAAGAATTACTTAGGAACCCCTTTGTAAAACCATAAACCCTTCGTGTTTGTATCGTGACTAGAGTTAGTCATGAGTTGAAGTCTTTGTAATAGGTGTATTGCAAAGTGGCTTGTAATAGGTATGTTACGAGTTAGTGAGGGATTAAGAGTTTAATTCCTAGATTTCATAGGTTGTAATCTAAAAGTTGCTCATAGTGAAGTTTAATCCTACCAGTGTAGGTCGTAGTTTTTTATCCCCTTGAGCAGGGATATTTCCAGGTAAAACTCCCTGTCTTATCTACTTACTGTTTTATTAGTATTTTCTGTGAAAACTCATAGAGGACCTGGTACTCTATAATTTGGTGGACTCATATAAACTATCAATTGGTATCAGAGCATGCTCTTCCTATCATGCTAACACCTAGGAAGGATCCTTATGGCTGCTCCACCAAATTTTGAAGAAGGTCAGTCTACGTATAGACCACCCAGATTCAATGGGAAATATTATGGATGGTGGAAGACAAGAATGCATGACTTTATCATGGCAAAAGATTCTGAGTTGTGGGACGTTATATATGATGGTCCTTATGTCCCAAAAAAGAAGGTAGGAGATCCTCCGGAGACGGTACCAAAAACCAGAAGGGAATACAACGATGCAGATAGGAAAGCTGTGAAGAAAAATTTTCGTGCCAAGAAAATTTTGGTGTGTGGTATATGACCTAATGAATATAACAGGATCTCAGCTTGTCAATCCGCCAAGGAAATATGGAAAACTTTGTAAATAGCACATGAGTAAACCAATCAAGTAAAGCAATCTAAGATTGATATGCTCACTACTGAGTATGAGCTCTTCAGGATGAAAGACGATTCACCTCCATCATAAATGAGCTACACTCACTTGGTGAAATTATTCCAAGGAACAAGGTTGTGAGAAAAATTCTTAGTGTTCTGCCTAGCTTATGGGAGAGTAAAGTGAATGCCATTACTGAGGCAAAGGATATGCAGGCCCTAACTATAGATGAGCTAGTCAGAAATCTCAAAACTTATAAAATGAAGAAGAAGAAGAAGGACAGTGAAAGAAGAGAACCAAAGAAGGAGAAGAACCTGGTACTGAAATCTAAAAGAAATGACTCAAGTGAGGAGGACAGTGACATGGCTTACTTAACCAAAAAGTTTCAGAAGATGGTCAGAAGAAATGGAGGAATACCAAAAAGGGGTACCACTAGCAAACCAAAAATTGCCATAAGTGTGGAAAGCCAGGGCATTTCATCAAAGATTTTTCTCTCCTAAAGCAAGAACATTTCAAGTACAACTCTGATAAAGCAGCCAAAAGGAACCAGGTGCCTGACAAACGTTTCAAGAGGAAGAATGTTGCTGACAACGTTGTGAAGCAAGCTCTTGCAGCATGGGGAGATTCCTCAAGTGAGTCTAAAGGAGAAACATATATAGGTGATAGTTCCATGATGGCAGTTAAAAGTGAAAGAAATGAATATGATTCAATGTTCGCTTTGATGGACTAATCAGATGATGATGAAGATGATGACAATGATGAAGTAAATTTCAGGGATGTCCAGAGAAATCTGAAATCCTACTCTCCTAAGAAACTCATGTCATTAGCAAATGTTCTAATTGATGCATATCATAATCTGGTAAAAGATAATGATGCCTTGACCTTAGAGTTAGGAGAAGCTGAATAAACTAGAGATGATCTGGTAGTGTGCGTAGTTGATCTGAAGGAAACCATATGTGATTTGGAGAAAGAAAAATCTATTTTAACTGAAAAAATTGCTAACATAGAACAAGAAAGATATGACTTAGTGGTTTTGGCTGTTGATTATAAGGAAACCATTGAGAACTTCAGTAAAGAAAAAGATGTCTTAGTGAAGAGAGTGACTGAGATTGAGGAAGAGATAGATGATCTCTTGGAAACAATAGAGGGACTAGGAACTGAGTCTACACCTGGAAATTCTGAGAAAGGAAAGGAGGTAGCTAGTGAGACATATATTAAGCTTGAAAACGAGTTGAAAGCTGTGAAAACCAGACTATATGTTGAACTTGAGAAAAACATGCATCTCCAAACTGAATTGGAAAGAGTGAAAATTGATCTTGAAAAGTCCCTTAAGTGGACCTTGGTCCTCGGAAGCTATTACTGCCATGTATGTCAACAATTGTGGAAATATGTAAGGAATAGGGTTACAAAGGGAGAGAACTCCCAACAACCCCCATAGCAAGTATGTTACTGCACCGGATAACTGGCTTTGTACCCGCTGTGGGAACAATGGGAATTTCAAGGAAAATTTCCAAAGCAAGGTTCAGTTCGTTCAGAAAAACAAAGTGTTTGCTGAAAAGGGAACTAGTGAAAAGGGACCACGTGCCACCCATAAAAAATGCATGTTACCTGCATGGACCAAGAGAAATCTTATTCATCCTCTTGCTTATTATAACGAACCCAAACTTGTTTGGGTTCCTAAAACTAACTCTTGATTTCCTTGTGCAGGGAACAGTAAAGGAAGTAGTCAACAATGGTTCATGGATAGTGGATGTTCAAAGCACATGTCTGGGAACACCATGGACTTCCTTTCACGAAAAGCCTTGCAAGAAGGGAGTGTATCCTTTGACAATGGAAAAAGGGGATACATTTTCGGAGTTGGAAAAGTTGGGAAATCACTCACTCACTCAATTGAGAATGTGTACTATGTCAATGGTCTTAAGTATAATCTCTTGAGTGTTTCTCAGATCTGTGATAAGGGAAACAATGTGGATTTCTTGTCCAAGATATGAACAGTTACTAATTTGGTAACTGGTGAAGTGGTTCTCGTGGCCAAGAGATACAAGAACATCTATGTTGCTGATTTCGAGTCTATACAAAGTGGTGATCTAAGTTGTCTAAAAGTTGTTGATGATGATGCTGAACTCTAGCACAGAAAGCTGGCATGCAAGCTTTTCTCTTCTGAATATACTAATTCAGAAAGACCAGGTCTGTGGTCTGCCCATGTCAAAGTTCAAAGTAAAGGAAGTCTATGATGTTTGTGCTAGAGGGAAGCATGTGAAGTCCTCATTTAAGTCTAAAAAGGATGTTAGCACCTCAAAGCCACTCGATCTTCTTCATATGGATTTATGTGGCTTTATGAGAGTGCAAAGCAGGGGAGGAAAAAGATACATTTTTGTGATAGTGGATGACTACTCCAGATTCACGTGGACTCTATTTCTTAGAACAAAAGATGAAACCTTTGAGGTATTTGTAGCTTTTGTGAAGCAAATCCAGGTGAAGATGAAGTCCAAAGTAGCATGTATTAGATCAGATCATGGAATAGAATTTGACAATGCCAAGTTTGATGAGTTCTGTAATGAAAACGGCATCACCGACAACTTCTCAACTCCAAGAACTCCCCAGCAAAATGGAGTTGTGGAAAGAAAGAATATATTTCTTGAAGAAGTGGCAAGAACAATGTTGATCGACAATGGGATTGCAAAGAACTTCTAGGCTGAAGCTGTCAACACTGCCTGCTACTTGGTAAACAGGTGCATGATCAGATCTCTCTTGAACAAAACACCTTATGAGTTGCTGAATGGAAGGAAACCCAAGCTGACTCACCTAAGAATATTTGGGTGCAAATGCTATGTTCTCAACAATGCAAAGGATCAGATATGATCAAGATGGAGAGCCCTTACTGGTTCCAGGTGAAGTCATCGACATGACAAATGGAAAGGCAGACATGATGAGCCAAGTGAAGGAGCCAAGTGGAGACAATGATGCCTCTTCCTCAAGGGAACCATGTACCTCAATTGCAACCACTGAAGCTGAAGAAAGAGTGGTTGATGAAGTGCAGGGTACTCCACAAGTACCTGAGAGAAGAACACAAGGGAACCAGTTAGATATACCCATCTCCTCTATAAATGAACCTCAAATGCCCAACTGGAAATATAAAAGCTCTCATTTTCTTGACAACATAATTACCCCTCTAGACTCTGGAGTGCAAACCAGATCAAAAGCCAGAAATTCACTTGCCTTCTTAGCCTTTCTTTCCCAAATAGAACCCAAAAATATCAAGGAAGCCCTGAAAGATGCAGACTGGATTATAGCCATGCAAGATAAGTTGCATCAGTTCGAGAGGAACAATGTATGGCACCTGGTACCTAGACCCTCAGATCGAACCATTATAGGAACCAAGTGGGTATTCAGGAATAAGCTTGATGAACATGGAAACACTGCAAGGAACAAGGCTAGTCTAGTGGTTCAAGGTTACAATCAGGAGGAAGGAATTGATTATGATGGGACATTTGCTCCGGTTGCTCGCATGGAAGTTATTAGAATTCTAATTGCTTTTGCATCTCATATGAAATTCACTCTGTTCCAAATGAATGTCAAAAGTGCATTTCTGAATGAACTTCTTAAGGAAGAAGTCTATGTAAAGCAACCTCCAGGGTTTGAATGTCATTAACACCCTAAATATGTGTTTAAACTAGACAAGGCATTATATGGGTTGAAGCAATCTCTTCGAGCTTGGTATGAAAGGTTATAAAAGTTCCTCTTCAAAAATAGTTTTACAAGAGGGAAAATTTACAACACCTTGTTCCTGAAGAAATGGGGAAGGAACCTACTCATTGTTCAGGTCTATGTTGATGATATCATTTTTGGGGCCACAGTTGATTCTGTGCGTGCAGAATTTGCAGAACTCAAGGGAAGTGAGTTTGAAATGAGCATGATGGGGGAGCTGAATTTCTTCTTGAGTTTTCAAGTGAAGCGGTCCACGAAGGGTATATTCATTTGTCAATAGAAATACGTCAAGGAGATTTTGAAGAGGTTTGATGTGGAAGCATCAAAAGTGATAGACACTCCCATTTTTATGGCTACTCGACTGTACATGGATGAAACTTGATCTCCATCGAATCAAACTATGTATAGAGGCATTATTGGGTCTCTTCTCTATCTCACTGCCAGCAGACCTGATATTGTTTTCAGTGTGGGGCTATGTGCAAGGTTTCAGTCAAATCCCAAGGAATCTCATCTGAAGGCTGCCAAAAGAATTTTAAGATACCTTAAGGGAACATAGGACCTGGTCCTGTATTACCCCTCAGGTGATAGTTTTAATCTTATTGGGTATGCTTATGCTGACTATGCAAGTTATCTTGTGGATAGGAAAAGTACTTTCGAAATGGCTCACTTTCTAGGATCATGCCTCATCTCTTGGAGCACAAGAAAGCAAAACTCAATGGCTCTTTTAACAACTGAAGCAGAATATATAGTTGCAGCCTCCTGCTGTGCTCAGCTCTTATGGATTAAATAGCAACTAGAGGATTTTGGGGTATTTACTGACAGTGTGCCTCTTCTATGTGATAACACCAGTGCACTCAACATGGCCAAGAATCCAGTCCAACACAAAATAACCAAGCATATTGATGTGAGACATCATTTTCTGAGGGACAATGTGGAGAAAGGGCTGATCTGTATGAAGTTCTGCAGTACAGAAGACCAAATTGTAGATATCTTCACCAAACCATTGAGTAGGGAACATTTTGAAAGAAATAGGGTAAAGTTGGGGCTATTGAAGCCTAATTGAGAACCTGATTCCCATCAGTTGGCCAAATCTAACTCACTTCAATACCATTGCAGGTAAACACGCATGATGATTATAGAAGCTGTAGATGTATTGCATGGGTAATAAAGGAGGATTGAAATTTTCAAAGATAGGTCAAGAACTTGGTTCTTGTACCAAAGGTTAGTAGTTTTATGCATTCTTTAATACACGTCTTGAAAAGGTACAAATATCAACTGCCATGTCATCCACCTTTTCAGACTCTGCTGTCGCATCTTTTCACTTCAAATCGTTCCCTCTCCCTCTGAAACGTTGTAACTCTCCAAGCATAACCGTCATTTCAGAACCGATTCCTATCTCTCTCTTCATTATTATCCTCTCTCATTAAAAACCCTCTCCTTTCTTCAAAAACCGCAGTCCCCCATTAGAACTTCTTCAAAGAATTTTCTACACTATCTCTTCAATGGCTAACAAAAACTCCAAAATTCCTGTCTTGGTCATCACTAACCCTGAAAAAACCATTGAGTCCTCCGTCCCAGATGAGTCCTCAGTAACCATCCCTGTCCTCATCACTGAAATCACCCCAAACCTAGGTTTCTTGTCACCCTCTAGTTCTAAGGCTACTATCTCAGAAACCCCTAAAGTCGTTGATCCTTATTCTCTATCTTCTGTAATTTCCATTAATCAAGGGAAAAGTGGAGAACAGGGTAAAAGTCCTAAGGTCGTAGAGGTTTCCACCATTGTTGCTTCAGATTCTATGGTAGCCATGGAGCCTATCAAGGATGAAAATATCGTGACCATCTTTGTGGTATCTGCCGATGGAGTCTTACATGAGGTAATTTCTAGTTCACCCATGCCTCAAAGGAACGAGACACAGGGACTGGTGGGAGAAGGAGCCATGGTGGCTGTTGAAGGCTCTGTACCAGCAGAAACTACTGGGCCCTCTTATGAGGAACCTTACCCCTCTCCGAAGGAAACAGGTCAGGGTTCTCACTCCCAGGTCAGTTCTGCTCTTGCACCTTCTCCACACTTTGTTGTTGAGCCCTTGGACATTCTAGTCCCTGAGATGAGGTCTAACAATGAGGAGGATCAAGACAAAACTCTTCTTGATGCATTCATAGTCAAGCAAAGGGTAGTGATCACTCCTGAGTCTTCTACTAAGCGACCTACCACTAGGCTACAAGCAAAGGTAGCTTATGACTCTGCCCTTCAAAAGAGCAGAAAGAGCAGTAAGAAAAAAAAAGGAGACTGGTGAAAGATAATGAAATAGTGTGTGATAAGGATGTCCCTATGGTGGAAGTTGAAGAAGAAACAACAAAGGAACCCAGTTCCTTAGTTAGAAGGTCCCAAAAGAATAAGCAATTTGCTTCAGTGGAGGATGGTGCAACCCCCAGTTCAAAATTGAAAGATGTTGTGAGTGAACCCTCAGTTTATGATGAGGATGTGTTGGTCAAGTCTAAAGGAAAATCAAAATCAAGTGGTGTGAAGTTTGGAAAGAGAAAGTTGGTACCCGTTAAGGAACCTATTTTTGTGAAAAAGATGAGGAGTGAAACTAGTTCTGCTTCAGAACGATTAAGGCACCAAAAGGTTCTGATGGGTCGCACTTTTGACCCAGCAATTTCTGATATGGCTGGTTTGAGACAAGTCATTGAAATGGTTGAGTTTTAATGGTGGGGGCATCTGTTCCAAATGGATGCATCCAAGGTGTATGAGTAAGAAGTTCTAAGCTTCTATGCTGACCTCTTTCCCGTTGATACTAACCATATTTGTGCCTTGGTTAATGGGGTGGATATCGTATTTGATGTGAGTCTGCTTGGGGATATTCTTAAAGTCCCTACAATCGGTATGTCTACTGTGAAAGATGCGTGTGGGTCAAACTTCCAGAATGTTGTGGTAAAGGATAATGTGAACCAGAAGGGGGACCAGGTTCACAAGAAGGCTTTACTCCCTGTTTATCAGTTGGTCTTCGAGTGGTGAACAAAGTTCTGTTACCCCGTGCTGAGAAGAGGTCCATGACTTCCAAGTCTGACTTATTTTTGGAGAAACTGGATAGATTTACACCTGTGAACTTGGATGCCATCATGATCGAACATATGCAGAAGGTAGAAACCTTCAAGGATGGCAATCATGGTCTTCCGTATGGGTTTCTACTTACGCAAGAGTTTAAGTTTTTCAAGGTGCCACTATGGAAAGGCAAGGTAGGAACCAAGAAGCAGACCTTCTCTCAAACAACTCTAGAAGAATGTGAGTTCATCGAGAAGAATTGGGGGTTAGGCAGTACATCAACAATCTATCATCTCATTAATGCTCAAAATAGCGCAACTGAGGAGATTCGAAGGTTTAAGGCTAGGAATTTTATCCTGTAAGGTCAGCAGGCCCAAGGGGCCCCAGAGTCAAACGAGGAAGTGGTTCACTTAACCAAAGAAAATGTTTATCTCAGGTCACAAGTAGAGAACCTGAAAGAAGAACTGCTCAATGAGCAAAAGCTGGCAAATGCCCGAATAGACCTAGTTCTCCAAACTCTTGTTGCAGCTTCAAACCCTCTACTCCTAGTGCCCCCTAAGCAACCCTTTTACTGACTAGTTTTTGGATTGTCTACTTTTGTTTTTATGACTTGGCAGATGTTTTTGTTTCTTTTGTTTTGATATGGATGGGATGTATCAGTACTGCTCCCGATTCCAACAGTCAAATCTTGACTTTGCTTTATAAGCAAAGGCATATGTTTTATATATAAAAACTATCCTCTTTTGTAATCCAATTGCTTGTGTTCTTTATTTCTCTTTTCTATCATGCTGCATGCACATATGTGGCATGAGTTGGCTAGGCTAGACTTCTTTATGTTGTTTGCCTACTTGTGTATTTTTAATGATGCCAAAAGGGGAAAGTATAATTGAAATAGGGATCTTATTAAGGGGGAAACATAAAGTCAGGGAGGAACTTATGAAGTTCCTATTAGTTCATCTGGTTATTTCTACTTTAAAAATATGTTGTCAATGTCTAAGTTTGTCATCATAAAAAAAGGGGAAATTGATGGGTTTTTAATGTTTTTGGCTTATGTTTGATGATCTAACAAACTTACTATCATAAACCAAATAGGGAACCTGACATACTTGGTACACATTGCTAAATGGACGGATTCTAGCCAGAACTCAAGCTAATGTGAACTGCTTCAAATGTAGAAAATAGAGAAACAAGACAGGGACCTAATCCCTTATATTTCCCTGACAGCAGTACGAAAGTCAACTGTGCACAGCTAGAAAGTGACTGCCACAGAAACAGTGCATCAGTTTTGCAGTCACTTGTCCTTTTACCAACCAGGTACTTACATCATTCAAGTGATGTCATCAAATGTGTATTAACAAGAGTATTACAACAAAACATTACTTGAACTCTTGAGAATTCACTTCAAGCATTCAAGCCTTCAGAGACGGCGAAGTCAATTCTCAAGAGCCTCAAATATAAAGTTAAATGCTACTACAGACCAGTTCCTAAATCTAGTATTTTGTTATCCTTAGTTGAGTTATAACTTTGTAATTATTCTTCATTGTAATTCCTAAATTGCTTAGCTAGAAGCGTTTCTTAGGAACCCCTTTGTAAAACCATAAACCCTTTGTGTTTTTGTCATGACTAAAGTTATTCATGAGTTGAAGTCTTTATAATAGGTGTATTGCAAAGTGGCTCGTTATAGGTGTGTTACGAGTTAGTGAGGGATTAAGAGTTTAATTCCTAGATTGAATAAGTTGTAATCTAAAAGTTTCTCATAGTGAAGTTGAAATCCTACCAGTGTAGGTCGTGATTTTTTATCCCCTTGAGCAAGGATTTTTTCACGTAAAACTCCCTGTCTTATTTACTTACTGTTTTATTAGTATTTATATGGAAACTCATAGAGGACCTGGTACTGTATAATATGGTGGACTCATATAAACTATCAATTAAACACCAAAGTTTATACAAAATAAGACAAATTTCTTCAAAATCAAAAAGTTCTGGACCGAATAAAACAACAATGCAATTAGGCCTACCGAGAACTCCAAATTTCAGCAATATTCTTTATTATAGGTCAAAGTCTAGTTTGGCATTGAGATCAAACAAGCTTGATTGTGATTGTGTAGCGCCAATTTGATGTAATTAAAATCGAACAATCACTATAAGAAAAGATGATATGTTTAAGTAATAAATCAAATGTTGTCGCAAAATTATACCTCATTCAAACCTAGGGAACCATCATGCTCAATATTTGTACCTCTGCCTTGCCGATTACCCCTACCCATACGTCCACCACTTCTACCGGCTCCTCTACCACTACGATTGCCACCAATCCTGCCATCCCCTCTAACACCAGTTCTTGCGTCATTACTAGCTCCAAATACACCACACGACTGTGAAATTGTAAAGTAGTATTCAAGTCTTCTTCTATATCAATTCAAACACGGCCTGCCACGTGAATTAGTGTGCTGGGGATCTCGTAGAGTTATGCCTTCAGTTTCATATGAGTAATCCTGGTCGGGGTTTGGCACGAACATATTGTCGTCCCAGTTTTGAAGATCATGCGCCATCTTCTTCAAATTATGCTTAACATATTGAACATTCACGCTAGTGCCTAATGCTATATCACAAGCCATGTCAAAATACTTCAACATGCTCATACATGTCTTGTACTCAGGAGTCATGTTTGGGTAACCAACTTGATGGAACCGATTTAAGTGTGGCCTAATAACATCGCTTCTCCACCTTGTCAATATATACATTTTAGCAATTTTATCAATATATCTTGTGCGACAAGAACTTAAGTATATGGCAACAAAGTATCCCTCTAGAGTCGAACCATTTGCAGCTCTAACTAAAATAATCACCGATAGGTATATATTCAATAGTGTACTCAGGTGGATTTCCATCATTTTTTTTAAAAACTCAATAATCACTAACGATGAATTTCTCAACACCAGGGACAACTTGATGATCGTCGGGGCTGCTGACTTCACAATGATATAATTTCCTTAGTTGTGTCTTGAAAAATTCATACATTGTGCGCATATAACACTGAATTGCCTGCTCCTCCCACTTGAACATTTACTCACACACAATTTGAAAGCCCTTTGACCTGTATTCCGCTTCCAACTTTTTCTCATGCTTAGCTCTTATAGCTAACTCATACTGGTGAACAAACATCCTAATAATGCTTTGACAGGTAATATATCCATCAAAGAACGCATGCATCCCCTCATTTCTTAGCATAGATAGCATACCAGCCCAAAATCAAGGTACACAGGAACCCATTTTTCCTTCTCAGAGTAAAGCTTGTTGAACCAATTACTTGTATGCAAATTATACCTTGCAATATATTCTGCCATTTCTCTCAAAAACTTCAATAGTAATGCTATCAAGGACCATGGATTTAAATTCTCCACGTGCAATTTTAGAAGGACGAACACCACTTAAGTAAAGAGGAAACTTTGAAAATATATGCCAAATGCAACACCTATGTATTGTATTTGGCATCACTTCAGCAATGGCTACATTAATGCTCTGACACTGATCAGTTATGATCGCATCTGGATGAACATTTCCCATGGCCTCAAGCCAAGTTCTAAAAACTAATTTGTAACTATCGATATCTTCATGACAAATGAGAGCACATCCCAGTAAGATAGACTGTCTATGGTAATTGATGCCAACAAATGTAGCATATGGCATATTATATCGATTCACAAGGTGCGTCGTATCAAAGCATATCGCATCATGGAATTGCTCATATGCTGCCTTACAGTGTGAATGCACCCATACCATATTTCGCAGCCTACCAATATTATCAACGTTTATTGAATAGAAAAACTCCATATCCTTTACATGCATTTCACGAAAAAAGGTTGAGCATCAACTGTGCATCTCCTTCTTGCATTTCAAAATTCCTACTCTTCAAAATAAAGTTTCTACAATCCTTAGGAGTGCAACCCAAATTTTGCGGTCAACCACGTTGAACCTCAATAAGTCTAATATTCTTGGAGGGTCTAATGCTAGATCGATCATGAGCTACAAGATCCCTCTTTAAAGAATCACAAACGGACCTATGTCCAGCTATCAGGCGCGATATGGATGGGAGCAAATCATGATTGTGATCGTGAACGACCTTGGAGATGCGCCAACAACCAGAATCATCCAAAACAGCAGCGAGTCTAGCCTTACTATTGCTACTCTTAGTGGTAAACTTGGTTTTGCGAATCCTAGCCCTATCACAACAGTAAGTTATGTATCTAGCAGTGTGACCACCCTTCTTGTTGGAATTTCTTTTGACGATAGAGAATCCTTTCATTCGTCCATGTTCTTTGTAAAATGCAAACAAAGAATCTTTATCTCTAAATCGCATTCCAGAGATTGGACCTACAACCACATCCTCTTCAGTGAATTCATTCTCCATTTCCCGACCAACATCACATAACTCTAACTCATTTCCTAAAACCTGCTCCTCATCATCGTTAGCTTCTCCGTGATATTCTCCATCGAGTTCATAATCATCATCATCATCTAAGTGCACATCATTGTTGAAACTATTGTGATATTCTCCATCAGGTTCTTTATCGGCCCATTGGTACTCATTCAACAAACTATCGTCCGATGTCATCCCTAAAGATCTGTACAACTCGACCCTAACTCGATCAAACCTATTATCTTGGTTGATATTCATAGTTGTTGAATTTGTGTTATGTTCATTTGGATTCATATTTTGTTACACTGCCAAATTTTCTTGTTTGAATCCATTTTTAGAGAAGAAAAAATGGTCCACTTGACTTGGTTTGGTAAGGAGGAAGTATACAGAATCGTATACCGTATTTGTGTTTAAGAAAGGAAGAAGATACAATAATTTGTTAAAAACACCAAATCGTATAATTTGTATAAAATACACATAAATACAATAAAAATACAAATATAATGCAAAATACTCTCCAACTGGCTACAATTAATTTTTGCATACTTCAAGGCTTGAGATTTAATTTTGTGTTTTGGAGGGAAAAATGTAGGCTAATTAGTTAGAGGGTCTTTGATGTCTTTTCACGCGTGTGGTCAAAGTTGAGTCACAACAGTTGGGCTGTTTAGCATCACCCTTTTTCATGAGAAATTTTTATAAAGCACTATCTTTTAGTAGTAATTTGTCATCTATAGATACCATTTGATATATTACGGATTATAGATACATTTTCTGTGGTTATAAGATGTATTTGATGTATTTAAGCTATTGTATTCATGAATATAGTAGCAAAAATAAGCGTGAATCAGGGAATTACAGCTAATCAGTTGTTGTATTCGAGTGTATTGGACTGTATTCATGAAGGAAAATATGGGGTTATAGCTAGACAAATTATTGTATTCGACCGTATTCACGGCGTGAAATAGGGGATTACACTGTTTTTAAAATGGAAAGTGAATCAATTAACATAATAGACTCTTAATATAACTCAACAAACTCAATTATAACACACAAATGTTGTATTTTCAGTTATAAAAAAAATTCTCAACCGAAAAATATCCCAAAAATATAGCAATCTTCGGAGAAATTATATAATACATCTGAATACATAAATTATATTAATTAAAAAAATATATGAATACATTCATAGCATATAGCGAGATAGTGAATACAATAAAATACATAGAATACAGTGGATACATTGAAATACAATGAAAAAAGACAATGAATACAATGAAATACATAGAATACAATAAAATACATTGAATTACAATGAAAAAAAAGACAATGAATACATGAAAATACATTGAAATATATTAATTCTGGTTTATCTCTATGTTTAATGGAGTCCTTATCAAACCCAGCTTCACACAGTCGCTTCCATATGACTTCATATGTCAAAGGGGTTCTTGAACTTGAAACCCTACCTGACGTCGATATAGGCGTTCGATTCACTGGAGTCAAATCCAGTCTCTTTGACTCATGACTTGTCATTCTTGATTTCTCTACAATTTTGATAAAAATCAAAGATTCAACTTTTCTTAATCAATTTGTTGGATTCTTGCCTAATAAGCCCTTTTACTTTCCCACCGCAACAAAAAGAAGCCAAACAATACGTCAAACTGAGACTGAAACTGCAACCATAACCCTGAATCATACTTCCACTTCCTATACCCATACATATGCAACTTCCAGCACTTATTCGTACAATAGGCGCAAAGCAAAACGGCATAAAGGAAAATCAAAGAGGACGAGTGCAGAGGATAAGCGCAAATGGGTTTATTCTACTCACACTGTACTGGTTTTTTGCTTCAACAAGACTTTGGGATGTATCAAAGTAGAGAGAGAAAGAAAATAGTGTAACTGAATAGCGTATTTAGTGGCTTAAGGCTAGGAGGTAACCAAAATTAAATATTGTTTTATAAACCTTAAAAAGTATTTATAGAATATAATTTTTTTAAATGGTATTTATTTAAAATAAATAATGTATTAACCTTTGCTGTAGGAAGTAAAAATTTTCTTTTTCATTCTCATGACTTGAACTCGAGACTTCTGGTTAACGACGTATTTCATCAATCCTATCACGCCCCGAAATCTTCACCTATTGTCAAAAAAGTGTAGTAGATGGGATGATACTATGCACTCACGGAACGTAATGGCACAAGTTATTACGCGTGTAAAAGGTAATAAATACTGTTGTTCTTTAAGGGTGGGCAACTGGAAGTTTTGACTTATCTATTTTGTACTAGTACTGTGATTAAAGCAACTTTTGAAACATAATTATGAATGATTGATCATTTTACACTCTAGAGTCTCATTGGACAAGCATTATCAATCAGTCTAATTATTCTGTAGCAGTTCCTGTATGTACGCTTAGATATACTTTTTATTATTTATCCACGGTTAATCACTATATATTCTCACCTCACTTTATCATATAACCTAGTTAATTTATGTGGTTGGGTGTTAATACAGAATGTTGGTAAGTATTTATTAAATTATTTTGTAGACGAATTGTATGTATCACTTCTCCCATTATATGATATATATCGTACATCAAGGACCAAGACACGTGAATTTTATTTAATTTTGCAGGTTGATTTGGAAAACCTCCATAAATTCAATTGAAAGAAGGAACTATAGGTCTCTAGAAATAATTAGTAATAATGTAGACAGCTATCCTCAAAATAATAATAGCATGTTTCTAGGATTAGGTATTCAACATGCAATAAGAAGTAGCTACAACTAATTCTCTCCATTAGATGAACGCATTAGG
>MU750103.1:51314-61630 GCA_026770625.1 Nicotiana glauca | reverse complement strand
CCCCCCCCCAAAAAAAAAGTAATCAAAATTTGACCACTTTTCATATAAAAATAAATACTTTTCAACATTCGGAAAATACTCCAGCATAAATATATTGGACTTCCAGCATAATATATTGGAACTTTCCGCGTGTTATAGTTCCAACATAATATGCTTAAAGTTCATATACAGGTGCACCAATCTTCAGTATATTATGCTGGAACTTTCTGCGTTTCAACAAAATAGTGGCTATTTTTCAATGACTTTGCAAACGCTGGCTATTTTTCAATTACCAATTCAAAAACTGACTAGCCGGTGCTATTTTTACCACGTAGCAATACTTGAAGACTGACAAAAACAAACAAGTTTGCTGGTCTGTGTTTTTAGGTTTAATAGACTCTCTATGAACTGGTCAGGATTAGCTATATCAATCCTGTTATACTAATTCATTTTAAGGAATCGGAAGGTCACGAAACAAGATCTGCTGTTGCAAATGGCTTTAGAATTATTTGCGTTCCATCTTAAGGAATGTTATTGAGACTCACTCGCGGCACTTAACTTCACAATGTGACACAGTTATCCACCAAGGCAACAACAACCCACTCAATAGGCTGCTGAGCTACATAAAAATCTAAACTCTACTGTAAGCTTTTGAAATGCAACATATTAATGACTTCTAGAAAATTAAAATTGAAGTTGGAGAAATGTATGCCCACCCAATTTGTTTGGGACTGAGGCGTAGATGTTGGAGGAATGTATGCCTACCCAAATTGTTCGGGACTGAATCGTAGTTGTTGTTGGAGAAATGTATATCCAGCCCTGAGTTCCCTTTGCTATAAGGATTCATCAGCATATGGTAACTTGCAGGGAGCAGCTCGATCCTTTGACTTGTATTGGCCTAGCAGTTCTGCAACAGTTCTACAACGACATTGGTTTCCAGGGCGGATAACATCCCCATAAACAGCCATTTCAATTACATCGAGCTCCTTATCTGCATCGCCCAAGTTACATGGTAAATATTAGCGAAATGTTACTGCTGCAAAAAAATTGACCATGCAGTAAGTATACAAATTTAGGGATAATTTCACATAAGTACAACTCACACACTTGACTTGCAACATAATAGCCTAGATATCACATTGCAAATCTATAGCCCAAAAATAATAGGCTAATTCCCAAAAAAACAGCTTATTTCAAACAATCAACTACTGTTATTGCTCCCTCTTTATACAACCAGTTGTTTTCATTCTCTTGATTTCCTTTGATTATTAAGCATTTGATAAAAAAAATGCAAATAAGTCACAACGCAACTCAAAAATCCTATCCTGAATAATACATATTATCTGAAGGTAAGAAATTCAAACATCTCTATGTGCAATTGCTGAAGCAATCCAACATGATAAAAGAAAAATAAAAAATTGATAAATGAATTGTAGAATTCCTCCAACGCGTACAAATCTGTTTCATATAGCACATACACGAAAAAGAAGAAGAGAAGGAAGTGTCAAACTTCTGTAGAGACCTCTTACGCGCTAACAATATATATACATCCTTATAAACTGAAAAAATATATATTTATACAATATTATACCCAAATATACACATTTATACACAATTATACAATACTGTATAACTTGTATAAACATGTATAATGGTGTATAAGAGGTGTCTGTATATCCATATACACAATTATACACTATTATACAATGTCGATACAACCTGCTACATAGTTATGACTTTCCAGAACTTCAAACTTCAAACTTCAGAATCTTTCAAAATTACCAGAACTTCAAACTTCAAAATCCTCCAAAATTAGTGGTTGTTTGTTGGTGCAAATCAAGTTTGAGAGCTATTTATTTTCAGATCTGTGAGTATTTTCATATTTCTTTCAAAAATCTTCTTCGTTCTTCTGCTTGCCACCATAGACGACGGAGTCTTTCTTCGAGCCATTAATGGCAGAACTGCGTGGGGGGTAAAGGAGGGGGAATATCGTGGACTAGGTTAAGAGAGGATGAGGGATCTATGTGGGTTAGAGAGAAAGAAGTGAGAGGCGGTGAGAGAGAGAAGGGAATGAAGAAAGAAGAAAATAATAAAAACCCTAAAAGTATGTCTTTAATAGTGGGCTAAAGGCTGAAAAGTTTCTTTCAAGTTATGTACAACATGGGCTATATAGGGTAAGATCTTCAAATGTGGGCCATTTTCGATTGGGCTATTAGGCCAAGTGACATGGGCTGTAATTCTTTCAAATTTATATGCCAACTCTATGTGAAGTTGGAAAGGATGACTTAATTAATTACACATTTTAAGGGACCTTAAGGTTGGTGAAGTTCTGCTAGATTTCATAGAAAATCTTATACCATATACTATTAAATAGTCTCCACAGGTTACCTCTCAGACAAGAATATCTCTGTTTGCACTAATTGTGTAGAAGAAGGTATTACACTATTACTGGTCCTCTATACTTTCCAGTTCCATTATACCTTATCTAACAATAACTGCACCTCAGCCCTAAGCACTTCCATTATACCTTATCCACAAAAAAGAGAAAAAAGAAACTCACCAGTTACCAGATCCTTAATCTGAAGTTGCCTAAGCTGTTGTGTCACAAGGTAAGTTCTGTAATAACTTATTGCGAAACAGCAGAATATAGAGTCTGGAAAAAAAATGAAAGGGGAAAGACTGGCACAACTACAGAAAGGGGTCTAACCAGTTGAAAGAGCAACGCAAACGTTATTGGTTCTATCCTTTGTGAGAAGATTATATAGAGATGGCAGCACGGCTGATATAGCAGGGATCAAACTCTGAGGAAGTGAGGCAGCATCTATCAAGATAAAGAACTTTTATATCTTTTTAGGTATTGTATAGCTAACATGACAAAGGAACACTTCTAGGTGGACGAGTTATAGGCTCCTTGCTTGATCTTCTACAAGGGAAAAATCTTATCTCTGCTAGGACCTAGATTGTCAAGAATAATCTAAAAAAAGATAAGATCTACGTAGTTTGGGAAGAATTGTCTACATCCACATTTGCACAAAAGAAAAACAGTTCTATTACTTGTGTTCTGTTGCAAAGCTTCTCTTGATTTCACATCATGCTTTCTCACTAGGGATATGCGACGAGAAGTAGGACTTGAATTCTAACCAAACTTTTATTTGGATTCAGAAACCAGCTTTAAACCAAAAACCTTCTCCAACTACTGCTGCCTGTAGGAGACAGAAAAAGATATACAGTAAAGATTAATCTTAATGTGAGTGCATGCATACTGCCCCTCTGATGGAATTTTTTATCAGAATGAGACCTTACATGGGCCAAGAGAGTACTGAATGGAGAAGCATTAATCTGAGCAAGACATCCCCACAAGAACCATCACAATGACAACCATGAAAATGCAACTTAGGTTCAAACCAAATACCGCAACAGCAGCAATGTTTCATACGGTTTTTGAATGGTTATGCAAAATAATTTGCCTCCTATATTAACTGATGGTATCTCTATATATCCATTTATGAACTATGTCAAATTATCTTGTTAAACCTGAAAACACATGAATACCTGAGAACAACCATGAAAATACAATATTACAACTACTATGACTAAACTTCAATTCCAGACAATAATAAGATCATTATAGCATATCAATCAGTAGTAATCCTGTAATCCAGATAGAGATGAGGCAATGACTTAAACTTTGAAATTACCGCGGAAATGATGCACTTTTTATCTTAAGAGACTACAGGAGAACAGAACTATTATTTAGCTCAAAGCTCTCCACTGTAGGGGCTAAGTCCAGAAGCCATAAAGATTGATAATGTGACAAGTGATAGAAGCAGAACAAATAGGGAAAGATCAGGAGAATACCAGTGAATTTGATATCGCAAGAGTAGCTTTTTAACTGACTAATATCAATCTCATCCTTGTTGGCTTTAAGCCTGTTTACCCTTGTTTGAAGGATCTGGCAGTTCTCCACTATGGACTCACCCCCTGCATAAGGAAACACATCGTAACATGGTGCAATAACCATGTGTTGACCACCAAATCAAAATTCAATGGCCCCATCTCACTCCTCCCGCCCAACCACCGGATGCAAACAAAAAAAATAAAGCAGGAATTGCCATCAGTTAATATTATGTCCAAATGATCAAAATCGTTAAACAACGAAAAAACAAAATCAGTTTAGGAGTGAATCAGATCAATCAAACAATCAAAATACCCCTCAATCCCAATTGTTGAAGTTGCCTATAAGAATCATCTATATCCATATTTAGGTGAAAATAGAATCAACTATCCCTCAAATTGAGAGGCGGGGCCAAGATTTCAACTTTATGGGATTCTTAATTTTAGTACGACGACTTCAATAGAAATTTAATATCTGTACATAATGATATTTCTCAACAGAAATGCACTGTTTGAATAAAAGCTAAATCTATATTCGGGCTTCTAGCTCCACCCCTGGCCCTCAATTCCAAACTAGTTCATTTATATGAATCCTCTATATCTAATCCGCTCTATTTGGGCTCAGTCGTTCCACTTGGGCAGTAATGGTTAATTATGGTAATAACAAAATCAATAAAGCCCCAATTCCAAACTAGCTAGGATTGACCACATGAATCCTATGTATCAACTCCGAGTCCAATTCATTTTGCTTGAACAGTAATGATTCACTTTGACAATAATAAGCAATTAACTAATCCTTAATCTCAAATTGATGACAGAATGTTCAGGAACAAACTAGTCAAGGCTCAGCTACAAGGGGCAGACATAGTGTATAAGTTATGGGTTCATCCGAACCTAGTAGCTTCGGCTTGGACCTTGTGCAAGCGTTAAGAAAATAACTAAACAAGTACAAATAATTGATTTCGAACTCAGTAAATCAAATGAGTTGTAGAATCCCGAACTCAAAACAATAAAGTTCAAGTCCGGCCTCTATTGGCTACTAGAGTGAATCAGATAATAAGCCAAAAATACGGAAATATGTAGAACAGTTGTGTTAACAAACTACGGGTAATAAATAGGAGGGACCTTTGGAGAAGGGAATAATGTGGTCATATTCAAAGCAAAGGCAGCCTTGACAATTGGCAAAGCGTTTACAGACGACGTTTCCGGCGGAATCTTTGCGCCAGCGTTCGGGATGCCGACCAGGTACAGTCTCCGCCTTGGCCCAGCACATCTTCTTCGCTTCAGTGTCAAAAGTCCTAGCTCTTTGTTCCTTTTCTCCTCCTCGAGATCGACCAGGTGAGCTTGAAGAGCTCATCTTACTAGCTAACCCAGTTCCCACTCTCTCTTTCTTGGGGATTAGGTGGAGGAGATTGACAGACTATACAAGGAAGGAGACGAGTGAAATAGGAAGAGGGAATTCATCAACAAATCATCTTCTTTTTCCGTGGCATTATATTGGAAGTTTCCAGGCCTCTCGTTGGATAAAATAGAACCTAGAATTTTGTGCATTTGATTTGAAGAGAATAACTGCATATGTTTTCCCTTTCCTTCTTTAAGGGTTGTATTTTTATTTTTTTTAAATCAATATGCCCAAAATTACTACAGAAATATTTGAAATAGAATAATTTTGCTCTTGTTTTGTTTTTGCCTTTTTGACATAAAAATTTCCTCCTCATTAGTCAATTAACTTACAATTTACACTTTCAACAAGCCAAATAACTCAAAAATATCCTTTTCAAAACGGAAAAAAGGCTAATTCTATTATGAAACAACAAAAGAAGAAGAGTATTGCAAAGAAATATAGAGAGAATTCTTATTGATTTTGGGATGATTTACAATGGAATAGAATACCTCTATTTATAGGGAAAGAGTGACTTAGCCACCAAGTAAAATCCCTAAAATCTCTCTAAAATATAGTCATTCATCATAAATAATTACTATTTATAAGACTCCCCCTTGCTCCTATATGATATGTTCGGATTGGAGGCATGTGACTACCAGGCGGATTATGCTATTGACATGTGAGTTGTTCGTATGGATCCATATATTGATATTATTGGTACGTGAGTTGTCCATGCGGATCCATATACTAATACTATTGGCACGTGAGTTGTCCGTGGAACAAATGAGTTATCCGTATGAATCCATATATTGATACCATTGACACGTAAGTTGTATGTGTCGCACGTGAGTTATCCGTACAGTGTTGAAATTTGCATTCCTATGACCATTCACCTGATTTAATCGCTTTTCCTTTCGCTAAATTTTATATTACTAGTGTATTAGGAAAACAATTAAAAATATAGTAATATTAATGTCATAAGTTTTTAAAATAAAATTTAATCTATACTATTCAGACTTTTTGAGATTCTCTCGTTTTTGTTATTTTTCTAACATTCAATATAAATTGTTTTAGATGATAAGATTTTCCGTAATAAACATATAGATTAAATATAAAACAATTAATATGTGCGTGCAAGCTGACCCAAGAATGTTTGTGGGAAAAAACAATCCATTTAATCAGTAACGTGTACTTTAATAACAAAAAAAAAAGAATAAAATTAAAAGAAATAGTAGAAAAAAAGAAAACAAAAAAGATCAAACCTCTCATTGTTTGGATCAGATTCCGTAGCTTTTTTTCTTCTCACATTAAAATTCTAAGCTTACCAAAAATATATTCTTTAAGGGATTATTCTTTCCATTCAAAAAAAATGAAAAATAGTATTGTTTTCACAACTATTACAGGTTAGTGGGGTTATTTGGAATTTTAGTGCTTGATCATTCGGTTTCTAGCCATTTAAGGTAATTACATCATTATTAATATGCAATTAAATGGAAAAAGATAGAACCAAATGTAATTACCTTTATTTAAACGAACATATACAAAATTAAATATGAAATAAATATAAAAAAGGAGGAGAATGATGGAAAGGAAAAAACAAATTAATCATAATAAAGAAGAAATTAGTTGTAGTTCAAAGACCTCAATACCTATTAACTGGAGTCTCCTATATCAACTTTTTATGCAAAATAACAGCCTTACAAGGAAAAGAGATGAGAAATAAAGAACACGTAAAATATGTTACCTTACCAATAGTCAACACAATCGCGGTATATCGGTAATTAATTTCTCCTAATATTCTACATTTATAGATTGTCAAGACCAATATGTAAGCATTTCTCTTAAGTTCAGTTACAGAAGATTAAAAAGTATAATTTCTCTTCAAGATTCGAACAGAAGCAAACTAAACTGTTTTTTGGATTGTGAAATATTGGTAGCATTACAACTGTTACGTAGATTGAAATTTTCTAATTCCATAATCGCAAAATGAAAAATTGAAAGCAAGAGTCTTTTCATATTTTGTTTATGTTTTCCCCTTTAATTGAAATTTAATGTAGAACATAACTCTTTTCTTGATGAGAAAGAAGCAGAAAGGACATTGACTTTTGATTTTCAAAGAAGTGAGTTATGGTTTTTTTAACTCCTTTAGTTCTTCTTCTTTTTTGATTTTTCAGTTACTTCTATTTATCTATCCTCTCATGGTCCCATTTAATTAATCAAACAATTCTATTTATTTTTCGTTTATATATTCAAAAGAGGAGACTGCATGTCATCTCTCTTGATGCCAAAACTATATAAATACATAAGATATATAATATTTGTTTATACAACCAAAATATAGCTAACTGATTTAGAACATCATATTCAACGTAGGAAAAATACGAATCAAATATTCTTTTATGAATCTATCATCTGTTAATGATATTTTCAATATTTCGTTGACCGAAAAGTTGTGAGGAAATATTTCAGTTTAATTATGGAACAACCTATTTAAATTTGCATATTTGAACTAAAGACAAATGATAAAAACTGATGAAAATAATAATGTAAATATTGGCGGTGGCTAATATTTATTTTTAAAGATAAAAGGAAATGGAATGGCGTTAATCCCTTACTTTAATATAGAAGAAATTCTTCAGACGTTATACTTTTATCTTGACTAATTTTAATTCTAGGTTAACTTAAATTTGGAAACAACAAAAGGAAAGGGAACAAACATATTAAGAAAATAAAAGTTACATTAA
This sequence comes from Nicotiana glauca, assembly GCA_026770625.1. Taxonomy (NCBI): domain Eukaryota; kingdom Viridiplantae; phylum Streptophyta; class Magnoliopsida; order Solanales; family Solanaceae; genus Nicotiana; species Nicotiana glauca. The sequence goes on along the minus strand of MU750103.1, from coordinate 53,629 downwards.
AGTTCATAATAGAAAAAAAAAACGTTACCTAAGGTAACTTAGCTTATAGTTATTTAAGCGGACACAATAGCGTTGATTTATTCAAACTTAGCAAGATTTGCAAAACATAAATAATGGATGACAATTACATGGATAATAAACCATTGAAAAGGGAAAATTCTTAATTTACTCATAATTCAAAAATTAAATGGAAAAGGAAAATAAATTGAATTAAAAGGGAAAAAATTAATTAATGCATATCATACAATGACGACAAAAAGAAACATCCTAATTCTTTTCCAACTCTTTCCATCCTTTTTCTTTTCTTTATGCTCTTTGTTAATTTCTCTGCAAATTCATCCTCTCAAAAAATTAACCAACCCTAAATTCTTAATTTGCTCCTTATTATCACATCCATTGTGCCCTATGGAACCAACTCCACTTCATTCTTCTTTCTGTTCCACTGTCTTCAGATTCTCTCTCGCATAATCGAAAGCCTTCATTTGTCTCGACTCTTTTACACACACATAGTAATGTTTGTTAAAGATCTGGTTTTGGAGATTGAAATAAACATAACTAATTTTGGAGCGAGTAACATTATACATCAAGATTTGAATCTTGCAAGTATGTTGGAATATGTGCTTATATAAGTTTAGAAAAGTTTCTTAACATTTATGTTTAGAGGTTATGAATATGAAAGACATGTGAGTTATTGAGATTATTAAAAATGTGGGTTATGAAGATAAAGAGGTGCGAGTTATGAAGATAGAATTTTTAATGTAAAATAAATTTTAAAAAAATGATGGAAAATCCAAAAAAAAGGAGAAAAAAGATAAATATGTTTCTTGGCTTTTTAGAGGTGCCACCTCACTTTTCTATTGCCCACTTTTATATATATATATATATATATATATATATATATATATAGATTTATGCGAGGTATTTAAGGAGTAGTGCACATGCACCTACGGTTGTCCTTTTCACGGACTTGAGGTATTAGTTGTAAATATTATTTTTTTGTTGATTTATAAAGGCAGAAGCACATTGAAATGAGTAGTATCACCAATAATTTAAGTTCTCTTACCTTGCCTTATTTATTTACGATACTTATTGAGTTGGTTGTACTCAGACTACAACGTACACTTCATGAACAGATCCAAGTACTTTCGGGTACGACGGCTGCTAGATTTCACAGATTTATCTCCTGAGACTATCGAGGTAGCTGCTTGGCGTTCACATACCTTGACTCTCTTTCCTTTGAGTATTTGTATTGTTCTATATTTCTAGACAATGTTCCTTTATCGATCAGACTATGTTATCATTTATGTCACGATCCGGATTTTTTTTCCACCATCGGGCGTCGTGATAGCGCCTACTAACGGAGCTAGGCCAGCCAAATATTAAACACTCTCTAACCAACCTCAATAATATAATATTCTAACAACAATTAAATAGGTGCGGAAGACTTTAAGTTTAACAAAATGATATATAATACGGAAGTTTGAAACACATCACTACCCAAAATCTGGTGTCACTAGCTCACGGACTACTATAGAATACTACAAAACAAGTCTGAATGAAAGAAAAATACATATGTTTGTTTCGGTACAATGAAAACAAACTGAAATAAAGGAAAGGGACTTCAGCCTGTGAACGTTAGCTAGGCTACCTCGAGAATCCCTGGACTGAAGATAGCTCCCAGATAGAAATCCTACTGCTGCTGCCCAAAAGCTGCTCCTGGATTTGTGCACAAAGAAATGCACAGAGCGTAGCATCAGCACAACCGACCCCATGTGCTGGTAAGTGTCTGGCCTAACCCCGGCGATGTAGTGACGAGGCTGGACCGGACTACCAAAATCAACCTGTACAATCCTATATACATATATACAATAAAAGGAAAAGAAATACCGAAACTAAACAGTTGAAAAGGGAGGGAAACATGCTGTGGGGGAGTACAATTTGAATATAAAATTCATCAGCGTAATTAAGAAACAGGGCACAATAATAATTATCAAAGAATAAGAATTCAATAGTTGCATGACATCACCCTTCGTGCTTTTACTCTCCTTCTCACCCAAAGCAAATAAATAAAATACACGGCATCACCCTTCGTGCTTTCCCTCACATGACTCTCATTTCATGGCACGAAATGACCCTTCATGCAAATATAATCAAATCAGAGCACGGAATGTACCTTCGGGCATAAGTAGTCAAAACATAACACGGAATGACCCTTCGTGCAAATAAAATCAGAAATAGCACGGAATGACCCTTCGTGCAATATCACTCCTCCTCACCCAAACAACAGTCACAACCAAACGGGCAAGAGGAATAAA
>MU750103.1:0-43645 GCA_026770625.1 Nicotiana glauca | reverse complement strand
GGGAGGGGGGGGGGGTTGTAATTTTAAATTTCTATTGGTGGGTGGTAACGGAAAAACTGAAATTTGAAAAGAAAAAAAAAACTCTTTTTTGGAGAGGGGGTGGGGTTGGTTGATGAGGGTGTGGAAGGTTGAGAAAGAGTTTTGAAAAATATTTTCCTTTCTCTTGATAAGGAAAACATTTTCCTCCAATCGGAGGAAAATGAGTTCATAAGAAAAATATTTTTTAAAATATTTAAGCCAATCAAACATGGGAAAATTAAAAAATATTTTTCGAAAAATATTTTCCTTCGTACCAAACACACCCTAAAAGTGTACATAACATAAGTTGGATCCAACTCCCCTCCATTTTCTAGTCTCTCCATTTTTTCAAGTTCCTACTTGAATTGGAGCCACTTGTCATAGTTAAAAATAAATGGATGAGATTTAATTGACTAAAATAAACTCTAACCATAGTTGAAGTATTTAATTCCTTCTTTTTTCCATTCTCAAATATGCTTTTTAACCATGAGTTTACGTAAATGGCATTACAGAAAATAATTCCGACGGAGATTGAGAATTCAAAGTAAAAGTTTAAGTTCAATAGCTAATTTAATCCTATAACTACAACACCCAAGAAAAAAATTGACGAAATTCATAACTAGTTATAAGTCCGAGTTGTCGATGAAGAAATTCTTTGACGAGAAAATCCAAAAGAATCTTTCTAAGAAAAGTTACATACATGTTCCTTCATGACTAGTATTCGGATATTTCTTTGAAATTTTTCAAGAAAGTTTATATTTATTTTACCTTTTTTGTTCTTTATGCGAGAATAAAGTATTGTATAAAAGAATTGCATGATTGAAGGTTTATTATAATTCTTTTTCATTTAAACCAAATTAAGTTACAAAAAAGTCAAACTCAACGAGGTAAATGCTGGAAAAATATTTGGGAATAGAAAAAGAAGGAATTAAAATTTTTTAATTATGATTAGGATTTTATTTTAGTCAAATAAATTTTATCCATTTATTTTTAATCATGACACGTGTCTCCAATCCAAACAGGAATTCGGAGAAATGAAGTCACTCTTTTGATAAAAGGTTATACAACAATTAAACAAATAGGAAACTTGCTGACAAAACAGTTGGTCTGCTGGAGACATCCGATAAAATTGGAGCATTATCAAACACATAAGTCTACCAAAAAAAGCTGATCATCAGTTAAATAACTGAGACCTCCACTTTCCATAAATTCTGCACTTTCCCCACCTTCAAACTTCTCTTAACCCTAGTTATGGCCGGTACAATTAGAAAGCTAATTAAAAAAACAAAAACCCTTTTAATTTCTTCCCAAGGACCAAGGTAGAGGTGGTAGTATGTAAAACTCTATATAATAAAATAAATAATTGATCATATATCTTGCTGGGCAAAAATGAGCAATAACACAGAATCCATCTCTACCCAAAAAGTTCTTCAATGTGTAAGGTTCCCTCCCAGAGGGTTTTCACTTGGAATATTTGGAAAAGAGAATAATCCCTGGACTTATTCAGTCCCAACTATTCAATCTCAAATACTCCTTATATATGTTGTCACACAACTTTTCCATACCCCCCTCAAGCGCCTTGGATTTCCCAAGATCACTTCTGAAATCTTTGTATGTAACATTTCTCTCTCTTTTTTCTTTTATTCATTTTCCATGCATTTCTTGTAATGTGTATTTTCAATTCAATGATTTCATGGTTTCAACAACATTAGTTTCCCCTGTTTCTGGCTTGCCATTCTTCTTGAAATATTTGATTCTAATCCAATGGTCCTCTTAAGCCCATATTTATACGACTTTATAACAATAGAAATGCAATAAAATTGTAGAAAAAAGGCATTCGTTTGGTTTCTTAAATTTATAGATGATACAAGTTTGTGTTCCATAGTGCATCATTTTTCCTCACAAGCAGGGGCGAAGGTACATAGCCCTAAGCGTGGTCAACTGACCTCCATTGTCAAAACATTACATTGTATATATAGGTAAAATACTAGATTTTAGAGGTAAATAATATATATTAAACACCCTTTATAAAGATTGCTGAGTTTTCTGCTTCAAGTCTAAACTTTTACATGGATAAATTTGAAGTCACAATTGTACTTATTGTTGCATTCTTCCTTTGCCAACTCAAAAGCTATCCCTTACTTGTACTAAATCTATCCAATTAGGTAGAAATGTGGTATAGAGGTTATATGAGGTCTCATACTGTTAGAAAAAGCACACTTAAAATTTCTTAATTATATTATGTTTCAACATGCCCTCTCCCATGTTGGCCTGATTATTTTTCTGGGACCAAACAGGTCGAAATGGTTTTTGCATATTGGGCGGCGGTGAGATTTGAAACCTATACTTGCTGTTATACTTGCTATGTTCAAGTGTGTGACTATCTCATTTGAGCGATTAATCTGTTAGAAAAAGCACTCTTTAGGCACACAATTATATTATATCTCAACAACTGCCACCATATATAACTGATGCAAACATGATTGTTTTGTGTGTGTAGGCCGGGTTAATCCTTGGATCTACTTTGCTTGGACGTTATAGGAGTTACCAAGAATCCTTGTTTCCTATTGCAAGTCAAGGAATTCTGGGTGCACTGTCAACTTTTGGTTACCTACTTTTCCTGTTTCTAAGTGGTGTGAAAATGGACACTAGCTTGACAAGGAAAATAGGAAGAAGAGCACTAGTAATAGGAATTCTTAATCACTTGGTTCCCTTGATAGCTGGTATGATAACCGTATTTGCGTTATCACGTTCTTTCTTTCAAGAAGGTGCCACAACAATGTCCCCTTCTATTGAAGTGATAACTATTGCTAAGACGTCATTTCCTGTCATCTCTTTCCTCCTTAAGGATCTCGGAATCCTTAATTCAGAACTTGGGCGATTAGCACTTTCTTCCGCACTTATTAGCGACTTATTTGGGCTCACTATCACCGTAATTAGCGTGCTAGTTGTTATAAGTGCAACGGGTACACTGGCAAGAGCAGTCAAGGATGCAATACTTTTTATTATTTTCATTATTGTGGTTATTTTTGTCTTTAGACCACTCATGATATGGTTAGCCAAAAGGACCCCTGAAGGGAGGCCTGTTAAAGACCTTTACATTTTGCTAATTGTTCTTGCCGTTTTACTTTCTGGTGTATTCTCAGACTGGGCTGAACAAACAGTTCTTGTGGGGCCTTTTATCTTTGGTTTAGCCGTGCCTGAGGGACCACCTTTAGGATCTACTCTAGTAGATAAACTTGATCCATTTGCCTCAGGCTTTCTGTTGCCTATTTTTGTAAGTCTAATGTCATTAAGAACAAATCTCTCGGCCATAAATCCGTCTTCTTCTTTTACATTTGCCAATATTATCCTAATGTGTGTTGCAAGTATATCAAAGATACTAGCATGTTTACTTCCCATGCTATATTGCAAGATGCCCTTAAATGATGCTGCAGCACTCAGCCTCATCATGTCTACGAGAGGGGTCGTCGACTTGGCTACCTACAGCTTCCTAAGAGATACTAAGGTAAGTGAATTCCTGGCCTCATTTAATCTAGTTGGAAAAAAAAAAGCAAGAAATATCACCTTGGTTATGGCTTCTTGTTCTTGTATAATGTTGGCACAAGCAATAATGCAGAGTAATGAAAGTTCTAATGGACAAAATTTTCAACATATCTTTTGCAGATTATCAATCAGGAGACTTTTGCTTTTATGGTTATAGCAACACTTTTTACTGCAGTATTTGTACAAATCATGGTGAGCTGGCTTTATGATCCATCTAGGAAATATGCTGGATATCAAAGAAGGAACTTAATGAACTCCAACAACAAATTGCCCATACTTTTTTGCATCCACAATCAGGATAATACTGCTGCTATACTTAGACTTCTGGAGAAATCTAATCCCACTAGGGATTTCCCAATAGTTGCCAATGTCCTCCACCTTATAGAGCTACGGGGTCGAGCGTCCTCTGTTTTCATCTCCCACCAAGTTCAGACAAAGGCCATTTCTGATGTATCTTATTCAGAAAATGTCATTCTTGCTTTCCAAGGGTACGAACGGAACAACTTTGGAGCTGTGACCATCCAGGCTTTTACGGCTATCTCCCCACGCAATCTAATGCATGAGGATATATGTACTCTTGCCCTTGATGTCCTTGCATCCATCATTATATTGCCCTTTCATCGAAAATGGGCCGTAGATGGATCAGTAGAAGTTGAAGACCACAGTTTGAGAACTTTGAACTGTAGTGTTCTTGAAAGGGCTCCTTGTTCTGTTGGAATCCTAGTTGATCGAGGCCAGTTACGACGCTCTAACTCTGTCCGTTCATCACAGAATGCATATTGTGTTGCTATGCTATTTCTTGGAGGAAATGATGATCAAGAAGCATTGACATTTGCTAAGAGAATGGCCATTAGTGGGACCGTTAGCCTCACAGTGATACGGTTAAGTTCCAAGAAAGAAATGAGTTCTAATGTTGATCAAGTTATTGATTTGGATATTGTAGGTGACTGGAAACAAAGCAGAAGTGGTTGGGAAAATGTGCAGTACATTGAACATCGAGTGAATGAAACAACGGAGACAGCCTTGTTAGTTCGTTCGTTAGTGGATGATTATGACCTTATAATAACAGGGAGACGAAACAATGTACATTGTCCTCTAACAGCAGGACTTGAGGAATGGAGTGAAATCCCAGAGTTAGGAGTCATTGGTGATATGCTTGCCTCAAAGGATCTTAAGACCAGGGCTTCTGTCCTGGTGATTCAACAACAGCAAATAGCAATGTAGCTATATTATATGGATCCTTCAATTGCCACGCTATACCTGTATTAAACGGGTGTGATACTGCTGTGTGCGCTCCGTCGAAATCCTCCCAAATACAAGAAAGGTTAGCAAAAGCTGCACGTACACCTGTATCAGATAACCGATCCCCTGTACATAGCTCACTAGACTTCGTATATCTGATTTTTGTCCTTCCCCCTAACAGTTTTGTTACTCCAAAACTAACATGGTTGAATATGATTTTTGGTTTCATTTTCTGTACGTATACTTGAATCATTCATCTGCCTTTGTTCAAAAGTGCATCTTGAGAATGCTGGATGTCAGCTTCATGTCTGTGAGAAAAAGACAAATGCGTGAGGAACTAAATCTCAAGGATTTTTTCGTTAGCAATTTGTAAGTAAATAGGCAAGAATGTACTGTATCTACTACATCTCAATCTCAAACAAGTTGGCCGAACTACTAATCATACTCTATTATAAATACGAAGATTAGAAGTTGAATGTGAAAGACCAAAATAACCTTATAAACTTAAGTGACAATGATACCCTTCAAAAAATTTATACCTTCGTAAATGAGTATAAAACCTTTTGGTTCCCTCAACCTTTTGCAATTAATATTTCAAAATTCTTGTATAACTTTGCATAACTATGGAAAAAAAAATTCTTTTTGTTATATTTCTATTATTGTCAGTCGCTTCTTACTTAATTGTTCACAAATTGTCCAAATAATTAATTCTTCAATTCTTAAAAAAAATATCATGTGTAAATAAGTATTAGTTTCTCTTTTTATTTGTTGCATGGATCATTTCTCTGAAACATCAAAATGGAACAACTTCAAGAACAATATCTTATAAAGAAATATTAGGTGAAATATGCGGCCATATTATATGTTTGTAACTCATAACAACTAAATTTATATAATTATAAAATATACTTGTCTAACTAAATATAATTATGGATCTTTCGCAGAGTTATCCAGTCAATTTGAGTTCAACTCTACATATCTAAAACTATATATTATTTTTAGCTTGTATTTTTTTCTTTTGAAATTTTGGTGTAATATTTAACATGTTTTAATAATATTTTAAATTTTTTTTACTGCTTGTACGGAATAATACGTGCAACGCAAAGACCATATAACTGTTATTTATATAATATTCTTTTAATTTATTACTATACGTACATGCAAATAAACATTGTTAAGTTTTATGGTGGACAAATATTCCATCAATTCTTAAGTTACAAAATGTAGATAGAAAGACACCTATATCCAATAGTTTTCAGGATCTTCAATATTGCAAAAAAAAAAAAAAAATTCATGTTAATTCCTACGGATTAGTAATGTAAGATAAAACTCTTTCTCGATTCCTTATTTTGGTCAACAAGTACTTCTAATATAAATTAACGAAACTTACTTTACTTTGTTATTCTTTGCCTACAGATCCATTTAAATACCATTGTTCTGTGTGGTTGCGATTGTCAGTGATGTTTTCTTGTATCTTTTCCGGTTGCTCTTTAAATTTGATTGCAACAAATGTGGAGCAAACTCATAAAGTGTAAGATTGATTCTTGGCCAGAGTTATCACAATGTGAAAACATACTTCTCCACTTTCTTTGATTCTTGACTATGAATTTGTCGCTAATGGGGATATTCTCTAGAGGCTAGTTATCTTTGAAATCTGGACTTCAACTTGGTCCCTTACATTCACTAGGACATATACTCAAAACTATTTTTCTCGTATTTACTGATCATGCCCAACTTTAGTCCTAAAAAGGATAAGTGATCGCTGTAAATATAATCTGGCACGGAGTCGCACAAAGAACTAAGGCTTAACTACAGTTGTTCAATATCATTAAGAAACACAAGTTCAAAGAATTTTCTAAATTGTGATTTTTATTTTAAACTTATTAAGTAACAAATACTAGAAAACAATAAAATTATGGCATAATACATAAACACACCCTTAAACTTGGGTTCTACTGGCAAGTGTGCCATCAAAATTTGGGTCTGCACAAGCACTTCAACTTGTCTTCACTTTGTTAATTGAATCATCTAGACACCTCCAAAATGTATATTCCACGTCAGTGTCGCATCAGCATTTGTGTTTACGTGTTCAACTTTATTCAAGTTGAGGTGCCTACTTGTACACACCCAAAGTTAGAGAGCATACTTGCCAGTTGAGGCCAAGTTTGAGGGTCTGTTTATGTATTATGCCTTAAATTATCAACTAACGGGAATAAAATTAGAGACAAGATTAAGGAGGTCTAGAGTTATGATTTCACTAATTGTTGAAATCCTTCCCGCTACATCTCCTATAATTTCGCCTAAGTATTCTCTATTGATCATGGGCACTTCGGGTGACATAATTATCTTCCTAGCAACTACAATAATTTACTATACATATTCTATCGAACTACGCTAGCTGACACTATCTTACCCCTTACCCCTCATTATGATCACGTCAAGACTTTGTTATTTCTAAACCTACCTTTAAAACTATCATATTGATTCCTCACATACGTTTGGAGTTAAGAGTGACATTATTTACCAACCATTTAAATATGTTCCATTTCCCAAGCAATACAAAATAAATAGGCACAATTAATTGAAAGCTTTTCAATTAACAAAGATAATCACCTAGTTGAACAAGTAGAAAAATTCAAAGGCTTAATTATATAAAAACGTATCAAGATTCATCCTCCAAAGGATTCAATGAAACTCTAGATAAGAAGTTTAGCTACTCATGCTAGTATGTAAAATAACAACACTGAATTTAAAACCAACGACAGGAATAGGAAGAGGAAAGTGAAAAACTCGTAGAAGAATTCTCCATCTTGTCGCTTGTGTGATCTTGCCACCAAAAGTGTTATGTTCCCTCAAAAGGTCTTTTTTGATGTATTTATATCAATTAGGGTTTGTATGAGGCGGAATTAGTCAAATCCAATCGCGGATAGGAATGTTGTAGTTCGCGTCCACACTCATGCATCACACGCCCATAGGTGCCCTCCTAGCCTTTGAAATTTTTCATTTCGTGAAGTGATCCGCGCCTTTGATTCACTTTATTGTTTTTCACTACGACGGTCTGCCCTCGCGCTACGCACGGGCATAGACGAGCTCCCGGTTTTACTTCCTCACTTCCGTTTTGCAATAATTCTTCTTCTTTACTCTACTTTCATCCAAACTCATTCCTACACATAAAAACCACGTAATGAGCATATTTTACTTCAAAAACCATGTAAACTTCCACAACTCCCACGACAAAATAAGATAAAAGCACACTAAAGGACATGCACTTTTGGTCTTTTATCACCATTCCCCCACACCCTTAAACTCTTGCTCATCCCCGAGCAACTTTAAAATTAAGCACGTCGTCAAGTAACACATTTCAAAATATACTCAAACATCTTAGTGTAATGATCCGGCCGGTTGTTACGAGATTTGTAGTCCCTTCCCCCATTTTATGCTCCTTTTGTGTTGTATATCTATTATATGACTTACCGGGTTACTTGGTTCGGGTCCAGAGTGATTTCAGAATGAATTGAGACACTTAGTCTCTTATTTAAAAGCTTAAGTTGGAAAAGTTAACTGTATATTGACTTATATGTTAACGACCCCAGATTGGAATTTTAATTGTTTCGTTAGCTCCGTTAGGTGATTTTGGACTTAGGAGCATGTCCAGATTGTGATTTGGAGGTCCGTAGTAGAATTAAGCTTGAATTGGTAAAAGTTGGAATTTTGGAAAGTTTAATCGGGAGTGGACTTTTTGATATCGGGTTCGTATTGGATTTTTGAAAGTTGGAGTAGGTTTGTGGTGTCCTTTATGACTTGTGTGCAAAATTTAAGGTCAATCAGACGTGATTTGATAGGTATTGACGCTGCTTGTAGAATTAGGAAATTTCAAAGTTCATTGGGCTTGAATTCGTGTGTAATTCATGTTTTTAATAATGTTTGCGGTGATTTGAGGATTCCACTAAGTTCGTATCATGTTTTAGGACTGGTCGGTATGTTTAGTTGAGGGGGAGGGGGCCTCGGGTGAGTTTTGGGTGGTTATTGGATCATTTTGGACTTAGCTAGTTAGCTGAAGTTTCTGGTTTTAGCAGGTTCTGGTTTCCTTGTACGCGATCTCATGAATTCATTCGCGATCATGTAAGCTTATTTGTGGCAGAGGCAATTTTTGTTCTATGCAGTTGTGAATTCAGGAATGCAATCGTGTAAATGTGCTAAGTTGTGCTTCGCAAATGCGTGGCTAAGGCCGCGTTCGTGTAGAAGGATTTGAGCAGAAGAAAAGGTGAGGCAATTGCTCTACGCGATCACATGAAGCAGGATACAATCGCATAGGTTTGAGAGGCAGTAATCTGCGATCGTGTGGAGGTCTCTGCGTTCGCGCATGGTAAGCTGAGGGGCAGACTATTTTGTGCTTCGCGATCGCGAGACTAATTCCGCGATCGCGATGAAGGAATATCGGGGCTGCAATGTTAAATTTCAAATACGAGGGTTTTGCCATATTTTTCATATTTTGAGCTAGAGACCATGAATTTAGGTGATTCTTGAAGGGATTTTCAAGGCGTTGATTGGGATAAATGATTCTTACTTGGTTTTGGCTAAATTCTATGATTATGCCTTTAATTTCATCATCTAATTTGTGATTTGGGGTGTAAAATTAGGGAATAAGAGGAAGAGTTTTTTTGAGGTTTGAATGGAATTTTGTTATCGGATTTGAGTAAATTTGGTATATTTAGACTCCTGAGTGAATGGGCTTTCGGGTTTTGTGACTTTTGTCGGATTTCAAGATGTGGGCCTGGGGGGGGGGGGGGCAGGTTTGATCCGATTTCATATTTTGGCTATAACGTAGTACTTTTCTTATGGAATTGATCCCTTTAGCCTATATTGATTGTGTTGTACTACTTGTGGCTAGATTTAGGACATTTGGAGATCGATTTGAGAGGCAAAGGTATTTTAGATTAGAATTTTTCTTGGATTGAGGTAAGTAACACTTTCAAACTTGGTTCTGAGGGTTCGAAACCCCGAATTATGTGTTATGTTATTGGTATTGAGGTGACACATATGCCAAAGGACATGCGTGCGGGCGTGCACCATGTGAATTTTGACCTGGTTGATTCCATGGAATCGTGTAGTGATTCTATCTTGTTGATGTCCGTGTTTTCATCATGTGATAAAGTAATTGAGCTATCAATCATGCTAGATATCACGTTTAGGCCTTATGCCGGTACTGTTAGGACCCATAGTGGTAGTTTCTTGCTGTCACCTTACTGATATCATTGATATTTCGTACTCATTCATATTCATTTATTTCATATCATATCTCAGTCTCAGTTGCTATTTATTGATACATCATATCATTGCTTCGTGCTAGTTTTCACGATATTTGAGCCCGTGAGTGAGACTGGAGAGATTGATGACTGAGTGAGGCCGAGAGACTGATTATGAGTGACAGTGATGAGATCGGGCTGCACGCCGCAGCGGTTATACTGATTTTATGATAGCTCTTAGGATGTAGGAGCCCCTCCGGAATCTGTACACACCCCCAGTGAGCGCGATTGATATTATTGAGAGATAAATCTTCCCTGGACATGGATATTGTCCGAAACACTTGATACCTAGGGATGGATCTTCTCCATAGGGCTAGATTGGCCTTCCTCTGTACTAGGTGACTGATGGTCAGTGATGTATATATTGCGGGATGGATCTTCCCTGAGCCATATGGGCCATATACAGTACCGAGTGGTTGAGCATTTGAGAGCGTGAGAACATTAGGCCGTTAGCATGGTTCATCATATACAACATATGCATTGGCATGTAGAAGTAGAAGAGTTATATTCTTCATATTGTGTAGACTTGATCTATTTTACTGTTTAAACTATCTATTTAACCTGAAAGGATGCCTACGTTTCTGCACTGTCATTTCTATGTTTAACTATGCTGGTTGAGTTCGTCACTACCTTTCAATACAATGGTTGAACTTGTTACTTACTGAATTGGTTGTACTCATGTTACTCCCTGCAACTTGTGTGCAGATCCAGACATTTCTGGTCACGGCAACTGTTGATTGAGGAGCCAGATCCCTGAGACTATTGAGGTAGCTGCATGACGTTCGCAGGCCTTGACTATCCTTCTTTATCTCTATCTGTATTTTAGTTTTTATTTCCTAGACACTGTAGTGTACTGTATTCTAGTTTAGACGCTCATGTACTTTGTGACTCCCCGATTTTGGGATGGATTGTATTGTATTTTTGATTATTTCTATTTTCAAAAAGGCTTTTCTTGAAAATTAAATTGCTTCCGTATTTATGTTCAAAGATTTTACTATGTTGAGTTGTGGCTTGCCTAGTTCCATGATAGGTGCTATCATGACAGTTAGATTTTGGGTCGTGACAAGTTGGTATCAGAGCCTATGTTACATAGGTCTCACGAGTTATGAGAAGGTTTAAAAAAGTCTTGTGGATCGGTACAGAGACGTCTGTACTTATCTTCGAGAGGCTGCAGAATCCTTAGGAAACTTCATATTCTTGAGTTCTTGTCGTGCGAATCTGTTGATTCTGGTAACTAAACTTCTGTTATTTTATTCTCTCATAGGTGGTGAGGACACGTACTACTGGAGAGAATGGACAACCAGCAGTGCCACCAGTCAGGGCCGCGAGAGGCCGGGGTCGCAGTAGGGACAGAGGTGTAGATCTCACAACAGCTAGGGCAGCACCTTCAGATCCACCAGTTGCCCCAGTTCAGGATCAGGTCCAGTTGTGAATGCACCAATGGAACCAGCTCAGGCACCAATGGTGCCCATTGTGGTGCATCATTTGGACATGGTTCTCACAGTTCTCAGCAGGGTCACTCATTTCTCAGTGCCATTCCAGCTCAGAGTTCGTCTCATGCACCATCAACTCAAGGTTCATCTATGTGGGTCTTTCTAGCAGTTATCTTGATGCTCGGGGCTCCCTTCAGTCCCCGCCACCATTTGCAAGGAGATGTTGCTTTGAGTATGGAGATTTTGGTCATATCAATAGGTATTATCCCCGCCTTTCGGGAGGTTCATCTTGGCAGAGGAGTTAGCCTTCCAATTCAACATCAGTTACTTCACCCCCCGCCTAGCCAGCTCAGGGTGGAGCTCAATCAGCTAGGGGTCACCCTAGAGGGGGAGGCCGATACCCCGCCTTTCGGGAGGTTCATCTTAGCAGAGGAGTCAGCCTTCCAATTCAACATCAGTTACTTCACCCCCCGCCTAGTCAGCTCAGGGTGGAGCTCAATCAGCTAGGGGTCACCCTAGAGGGGGAGGCCGATAAGGTGGCGTAAGGCCCATTTCTATGCACTCCCTGCCAGACCAAATGTTATTGATTTAGACGTAGTGATCATAGGTATTGTCTCAGTATGCCCCTGAGATGCTTATGTATTATTTGACCCTGGTTCTATCTATTCATATGTATCAATGTATTTTTCTCATTATCTGGAAATGCCCTGTGAGTCTTTAACTTCATCTGTTATGTCTCTACACCGATGCCCAATACTATTATTGTGGACCATGTGTATCGATCGTGGGTAGTAACTATTAGGGTATTGGTATGACGACCCAAAGGGTCATCACCTATTTTCTCTTTCATATCGTGCTTCCGAGGCTTTGAAAATTTCATTTTTACTTGCCTCGATTTGAGTGTGCAGTCCGAGCGCGTAGCCGAAAAGATAATATGTTAAATTCTGTGAAAAATTTTAAGATGTGGATTTAAAATAATTAAAGTTGACTTCGGTCAACATTTTTTGTAAACGGATCTGGACCCATGATTAGATGGTCCTAGAGGGCCCGTAGAAAAATATAGGACTCAGGCATGTGCCCGGAGTCGAAATTCGAGGTCTAGAGCCCGAGAAAAGAATTTTTCTGTGAAATTATTTTTCTGAAATTTTTAAGGAAAAATGGAAATAAAAATTGATTAAAAGACAGTGGTATCGGGCTCGTATTTTGGTTCTGATGCCTGGTACAAGTCTTATATATGGTTTAAGCACTATATTTAAAGTTTGGTTAAAAACGGACGTCATTTGACGTGTTTCGGACTTAAAATGGAAAATTTGTGTTTTTATGAAAAGTTGGAAGAAATCATGTGATTTGAGACTTGATTCTTTGTATATGATGTTATTTTGTCGATTTGATCGCACGAATAAGTCCTTAGGATGTTTGTAAGGTTGTGTGCATATTTGGTTTGGAGCCCCGAGGGCTCGGGTGGGTTTTGGATAGGTGTCGAGTTGCATTTTTGAACTTTGGAAAAATATTCCAGGTCAGGTCTGGAGTCTTCGCATTTGCGAAGTTTTTCTCTCAAAAGCGAAATCGCAAATGCGAATATCTTATCGCAAATGCGAGGAATGGGGCCTTCAGCTTGGGTCGCAAATGCGATGATGGCATTCGCAAATGCGAGGATGGTCAGTCGCAAATGCGACATGGTTTTCGCAAATGCGAACCTCCCCCTTTCCTCCAAGTGTTCGCAAATGCGAACACTGTGTTCGCAATTCCCAGGATTTCAGGGTTCGCAATTGTGAACCCAAAATTCGCAATTCCCACATCTGAGGCCTGCATTTTTCATACTTAGACGAATATTCACCTCATTTCTTCATTCTTTCAACTCAAACGCTCTATAGGCGATTTTCCAAGAAAACTTTCTTCTCCAAATCATTTGTAAGTCAATTTTTACTAAATTTCTTCAATCTTTATCATCATTAAACATGTTTTCATCTTAAAATCATAGATTTTTATGGGTAAAAATGGGGATTTTGGGTAGAACCTAGGTTTTCTTAAATTTGGGGATTTGGACCTCAAATTGAGGTCCGATTTTAAAACCAATCATAGATATGAACTCGTGGGGGAATGGGTAACCGGGTTTTAGTCTGGACCTCAGGTTTTGACCACGTGGGCCTGGGGGCATTTTGGGAATTTTTGAGTAAAACTTTGAGAAATTCATTTTTCATGCATTCAAATTGATTCAATTAGTATTTGTTGATATGTTCAAGTAATTTGTGACTAGATTCGAATGTTTTTGTGGTGAATTCGAGGGGTAAAGCTATACTAGAGGATTGAGTTGAGTTTGGAGCATTCGAGGTAAGTGTTTGATCTAACTTTGGCTTGAGGGAATAGGATTAGAGTGTTGTTTGCTAATTGCTACATGTTGAGTACGGTGTATAGGCATGGTGACGAGTATCTATACACCGGTGTCTAGCATGACCGTGGGTCCTTGGTTGTACTTATTCTGATATTGTTATGACTCTTCCATGTTAATTGATGAATTCTATGTAATGTGAAGAGTATGGGGACTAATTGTGAACTGTAAATTCTTTGGAGCGTTGGCTCGAACAATAAAAAGACTATTGAGTGAGAAATGAAGGAAACAGAAAGAGATATGATTAATCCCTTGCCAGGATGGTTTGAATATATTGATTATCTCCCTTGCCGGGATGTGAAGGTTATTGTTGTTGCTCCCTTGCCGGGATTTAGCTGTTTAATTGTGTTTTTCCCTTGCAGGGACATTTCTTATTATTTGTCTATCCCCTCGCCCCATTTGGTTGTCATTACTGTTTGGGTGAGGAAGAGTGATAATGCACGAAGGGTCATTCCGTGCCATGTTTGATTATATTTGCACGAAGGGTCATTCCGTGCCATGTTTGATTATATTTGCACGAAGGGTCATTCCATGCCATATTTTGATTATTTATGAACGAAGGAACATTTCGTGCTCTGATTTGATTTTAATTGCACGAAGGGTTATTCCATGCCATGATATGAGAGTTATGTGAGGAAAAGCACGAAGGTTGATGCCGTGCACTTTATTTGATTGTTTTTTGTGAGAATGAGAGTAAAAGCACGAAGGTTGTTACCGTGCAACTGTTAATTTTCCTGTTCTCATTAATTATTATTATTGCACGATTTCTTACTTAAATTGCTTACTTACATCCGGACTGTACTTCTCCCATAGTATGCTCCCCTCCCTCTTAACTGTTTAATTTCTATATTCTTTCCTTTTATTGTATATATATATATATATATATATATATATATATATTTATATTTATTGAACTGCACAGGTTGGTTTGGTAATCCTGTCTAGCCTCGTCATTACTTCGCCGGAGTTAGGCTAGGCACTTACCAACACATGGGGTTGGTTATGCTGATGCTACACTTCTGTGCTTTTTTGCACAGATCATGGTATCGAAGCAACTTTTGGACCGTAACAGTAGTTGATTGGGAGCTGACCTCAGTCCAGAGACTTTTGAGGTAGCCTAGCTGGCGTCCGCAGGCTGGAGTCCCTTCTATGTTATTAGTTTGTTTTCCTTATACCGAGACAAACCTTGATGTACTTCTATTCAGAATTGTTTTTAGCACTCTTTAGTAGTTCGTGAGTTAGTGACACCAGTCTTGGGTAGAGAAATGTTAAACTTCCGCATTTTTGGTTTTCAGTTGTCTATGCTTTTAAGACTTCTGCTTTTATGTTAATTGGCTCGTCTTTCCTTATATGGTTAATGTTGTTAAGATAAGTGTTAAGTTAATTGGCTTGCCTAGCTCCTATTAGTAGGTGCCATCACGACTCCCGATGGTGGAAAATCCAGGTCGTGACAATTGGAGACTAGGGTTGATCTCTTGCTACTTAATATGGTTGATTTTATGTAATATTGGGTATGGATTGGTTGTCTCCATGTCATAATATTTTGGATTGTCATGCTAAGATTATGATGTTGATGATGCCGGGGTTGCCACAGATTGAGTGGCATGGTTCTTTAGACTATGTCTAGTAGAGTGATTTCATACTTAGAAGCCTAACGGATGGTTAGAAAGGTTATTTATCTTATTTGGCCTTTGTGAGGGATGTTGGTGCTGGGACCCCTACTATTGTTTCTGTTCTGGTGGTGCGAGATTTTCCGAATGTGTTTCCTGCAGATTTGCCGAGCATGCCACCTGACAAGGATATTGACTTTGGTATTGACTTGGTGCCGGGTACTCAACCCATTTCTATTATGTACTGTATGGCACGAGCTGAGTTGAAGGAATTGAAGGAGCAGCTTCAGGAACTCCTTGAGAAGGGGTTTATTAGGCTTAGTGTGTCACCTTGGGGTCCACCGGTTCTGTTCGTGAAGAAGAAGGATGACTCTATGAGAATGTGCATTGATTATAGGCAGTTGAACAAAGTCACAATCAAGAACAAGTATCCTTTTGCGCGTATTGATGATCTATTTGACCAACTTTATGGAGCGAGGGTGTTCTCCAAGATTGATTTGAGGTCAGGGTATCACCAGTTGAAGATTCGGTACTCGGGTATTCTTAAGACAACTTTCAGGACCCGTTATGGTCATTATGAGTTCCTTATGATGTCTTTTGGGTGACCAATGCCTCAACAACGTTCATGCATCTAATGAACAGTATGTTTCAGCCTTATCTCGACTCGTTTGTTATTGTATTCATTGATGATATCCTGGTGTACTCTCGTAGCTAGGAAGAGCATGCCCAGCATTTGAAGATTATGTTGCAGCGGTTGGGGGAGGAGAAGCTTTATGCCAAGTTCTCCAAGTGTGAGATTTGGCTCAGTTCAGTGGTGTTCTTAGGGCGCGTGGTGTCCAGTGAAGGTATTCACGTAGATCTGAATAAGATAGAGGCAGCTTTGAGTCGCCCCAAACTGTCCTCAACTATAGAAATTCGGAGCTTTCTTGGTTTGGCTGGTTATTACCGTCGGTTCGTGCAGGGTTTCTTTTCTATTGCATCGCCCTTGACTAAATTGACCCAAAAGGATACTCCTTTCAGGTGGTCGGATGAGTGTGGGGAGAGCTTTCAGAAGCTCAAGACTGCCTTGACCACAACTCCAATTCTAGTTCTACCATCAGTTTCTGGTTCTTATACAGTATATTATGATGCTTCTCGGATCAGTATTAGGTGTGTTTTGATGCATGAGGGTAGAGTGATTGCTTATGGTTTGTGCCAGTTGAAACTGCAGCAAAACTACCCTGTTCATGATTTGGAGTTGGTTGCCATTGTTCATGCGCTGAAGATTTGGAGGCACTATCTATATGGTATGTCTTGTGAGGTATTTACTGATCATCATAGCCTCCAACACTTGTTCAAATAGAAGGATTTGAATTTGAGGTAGCGGAGATGGTTGGATCTACTAAAGGACTATGATATTACTATTCTGTATCATCCGGGAAAGGCCAATGTGGTAGTCGATGCCTTGAGTAGGAAGGCAGTGAGTACGGGTAGTCTTGCATTCATTCCTGTTAGTGAGAGACCTCTTGTAGTTAATGTTCAGGCCTTGGCCAACCAGTTCGTGAGTTTAGATGTTTTAGAGCCCAGTTGGGTTCTAGCTTATGTGGTTTTTCGGTCTTCCTTATTTGATCGCATCAGAGAGTGCCAATATGATGGCCCTCATTTTCTTGTCTTCAAGGACAAGGTTCAGAACGATGATGCCAGAGATATGACTATTGGAGATGATGGTGGTGTTGAGGATGCAGGGCAAGATATGTGTGCTCAATGTAGATGGGCTACAAGAGTTGATTCTTGAGGAGGCCCATCGCTCGTGATATTCCATTCATCCGGGTGCCGCGAAAATGTACTAGGACCTGAGGTAGCACTATTGGTGGATGAGAATGAAGAAGGATATAATTGGGTTTGTAGCTCGGTGTCTCAATTGTCAGCAGGTAAAATATAAGCATCAGAGGCCGGGTGGATTGCTATAGAGGATAGAGATCCTAGAGTGGAAGTTAGAGCGGATCACCATGGATTTCGTAGTTGGGCTCCCATGGACCTCGAGGAAGTTTGATGCTATTTGGGTGATTATGGATCGACTGACCAAGTCCGTGCACTTTATTTGTTTTTATTGGGTTGGTACTTCAGTTGTTTAAATTGTCATATTTTGTATTGTTGAAACCACTGTGCTTTTGTTATAATTACTCTACTATATGCAATCACTCTATTTTGTGCAATGACATTCACTTGTTGTTCTTGTTATTTCTTATTTTGTGTCTCCCAAGTGGCATGAGTTATTGTTGCTGAACTTCTTTTTATTTGTGCTTCTTCTATTTTTCTTTTCAATAATGCCAAAGGGGGGAAGTTAAATAGGTGTCAATAGGAGGAGGAACATAAACAAAATAATATGTTGTGTTGTGCAAGAAAGAAAGCTCTGCTTCGTAGGGGGAATATTGCTAATAACATGTTGATTATAGGTCCGATCCATAGGGGAACATGTAAGGAATTTGGTTCTCAAGGGGAATATAGAGTTTGGGTTTGTCATCATCAAAAAAGGGGGAAATTGCTCTAAGTTACAGTATTTTGTGCTTTGATGATTTGCCAAACAGTCTCGAGGAACCAGTTGTAACCAGTTCCTTAGGTTTGGTTCTCAAGGGGAATATGGTTGATTCGTATGGGAAACAATATGGAGATCTGGTTCTCAGGAGGAATATCAATTCTAAGTTTGTCATCATCAAAAAGGGGAAATTGATAAGTTATGCATCCTTTGTTTTGATGATTTGACAAACTTCATGAGAGAACCAGATAAGGAACCTGATACAATTAGTTCTCTTGCGTTCAGAGTAACTAGTCGGATGTCTGGTTCAATTCTCAATGAAATCAGATAAGGGAACAATAGAGGGAACAAATATGGATCAGTTCCCCCGGTCGTCGTATAGTGAACTCTACATTTTTAAACATTCTCAAGACCTTAAGATCACAAAGTTCTAGATTGAGATCCAGTTTGTGATATGGCTCAACTCTTCAGATTTGAAGGAACAATGGAGGGAATAGGTCTTTATCAGTTCTCCAAGTGACTGTACGAAGTCAACTCTCCAGTTGGAAAGTTGCTGCCTGCACATGCTACAGTACATGAATAGTGCAACAGTCAATTTTCTATAGAAATATTTTTGCCTACCTTGCTTACATCATTATAAGTCATGTCTCACAAGTATTATTAACATCAAGGAAGGTAAAACAATCATTTGAACACTTGCAAATAAAAAAAAGAAAATATTCTCTCAAGTGCTAGCCGTCACATCTCTCAGGAACAAAGATATTGCAACCTCAAGGACCAGATCCAAAGATTGAAGATATCTTAAGTGCTTAGTGTCACACCTCTTTTTTCACTACACCCGCAAGGGCGTAAAGGAGTTTTTCCAATTAAAGGACAATCGGAACGGAATTTATTATTAAGATTTTAGAATCGCCACTTGGGAGATTAATGGTGTCCCAAGTCACCGGTTGAATCCCGAACCGAGGAAAAGTATGACTCTATTAACAGTCCGCGAACCAGAAATTCGAGTAAGGACTTCTGTTAACCAGGGATAAGGTGTTAGGCATTCCCGGATTCCGTGGTTCTAGCACGGTCGCTCAACTGTTATATTTGGATTTATCTGATTTCAAAACATGTTCTAACTTGTGTGCTTTTTAATTTTAAACTACTTTTATTATTATTAATAAGAATTGCAACATTGTGAAAACGTGTCTCGAACCACGTCACATCAATGCACCCGTGGTTGTTGAGATATTTCGACTTCGTTGAGATTTGGATTTGGGTCACATAAATGCGCACCCGAGTTTAGGAAGGTGATGTTATTAAAACGCGTGCCTAAAGAAACTAATGCGTTATTGTATTTGGGGAAGGCCGTGAAATTCGCTAAACGACCTATCTCGAAGTCTAAGTATTTTAACACAACCATTTATCGAGGGTCCCGCAATTCGTAATTTTATTTGGCGCGGCGCACCTCAAATTATTCTAACCAAGTTTCTAAATTAATCCATGAGGGCCATAGACTAGGTGATGGTATGACACGTTTAACCTGTTTCTTAAACTGGATCTATGAAGAAAATGACACCTAACACTCTATATCCTAACAACTGAATCCAAAGAAAAATTATTAAGGTCCAAATCTTCCAAGTTAAATCAAAATCCAAATTCTATATTTCAAGATACAAATTAAATTATTATTTAGCAAATCAAGCAAAATTCACCATTGAGCATTTTAAACAAACAGATTACGTGCAAAGTCAATAACATAACTAAGAAAAATATAAACTAAGATGAGGCAAAATAATCAAAATCAAGCAATAAGAACCATTTTTTATCTCAATCATGGGAATATACAGCATATTGATGTCAATTTAACCAAGTGACCAGATGAAAACGAAACCGAAGAACTGACCTTATATTATTGAAATTCTGGAGCAAATACAATGAAAATAAAGCTCTAGGATAGCAAAGCATTCGAGCGAACTACAGAGTAGGCGTCTGGACCGGAATCGTAACCTGGAACACACCCGTTAACCAAAGGACACGCCGAAAAACTCGACGACACAAACTCGACTGGATTTGGGGTGGAGATTTCGAGCTCTGGTCTGGTGTCTGTGTTGATGAAGAAAGCAGGGGTGAGATCGTTTGGTTCTATTTGTCCCGTATGGATCTCGTTAATCCAACGAGCAGCTGGAGCTCGTTTTTCCGCGAGTTTCAGGCAGCCATGGGTATGCTACTTGAGTTCAAATGAAGAAGAAGAGGCTGAGAGGGTCGTTCTCTTGGTACTGTTGTGGCTGCCTCCGGCGAGTTGCGGGTGGCGTTGGATCTTAGAGCTTCATGGAGAAGAAGCTCATGGAGGGGGTAGAGAGAAATTTTTACTGGTTTGTCAATGGAGAGGGAGAAGATCGCTGGGGATAGGGTCTGTTTTTTTTTTAATGGCTGAAAGAAGTGTTCCCCCTTTTTGAAGGTCTTTCAGATGGTGAAAACGATGGGGGTAGAGTCACGCTATTTCCGTATCCCTAAGGTGTAAGGGATCTGATGGGTTTTAAAAATGGGTTGGGTCATGGGTTTGACCCATTTTCTTGGGCTGGGGTATTTTAACTTGGGCTAGCCAATTTAAATGACAAATGACCCAAAGCTGGCTGGCCCTTTGCTTCTTCATTTCAATTTCTTTTTATTTGCTTTCTTCTTTTTTATTTATTTAAATTTTGGATTTTATTAGGTGCAAAAATTAAGATTAGCCAAAACCTAATTTAATAAGACTAATTAAATTACCTAAAATTAACTAGATCCTAATTTTTAGAGGAAAATTAAACAAAAGTGAAGTTAAAGGAACAAAAGTGTAAAAGGATTAATTTTTTTTTATTTATTTTTTCTCTTATGTTCAATGATGTTCAATTAATCTAAAAACCTAGAATTGGGTCCTAAATGCAAGCATGCTATTTTTGTAAATTTTCATTTTTTGTGACTACTAAAAATGCACATAAAACGCAAACAAAATACAAAATCATGCAATTAATTCCTAAAAATTCAAATACTAAAAAGAAAATTCTAATTTTAATGAATTCTATAGGAGTAATTTAAGCACGGAAAAAATTACGTGCTCACAGCTGCCCCTCTTTGCTCGAAGACACGAAGAGTTTTCGGGCAAAGATAAATGAGCAACATGAGGGATTTTTGCCTGCTCGGCACTCCAGGAGAAGCATATTTGAAAACTGTCTGACCGAACCCCGCTTCAGAGGTTGCCCACATATCCTTGGCTATAAAGGAATCAGGTTAGTGTAGTTCTGGAAGTGGGTGAGATGATAGAGTATGCCGAGGTGGAGAGGCAGTCGAGGTGTTGTTCCTTTCCGGTCCGCGGTCCTGTTATTAAATTAAAAATCAAAACATGAAAAAGACTAACTAAACCTATCAACTATGAGTTACAAGATTCCTATCTATAAGTCTTCTGAAGCTGGATCTTGAGTCTTGAATGGTTCTTCATGCAGACTTTGGATTTGAACCTTGACGCTTGCTAGTTGCAGGTGCTAGTTCATTCTTCCTCAACTTTTCGGACCAAACTCGGACACCACACCATGCTTGTGACTTCATTCATGTCTTAAGCAGCTCACATCTTTCATCAACTTCTGCATTTGGATTAATTTCTTGCGCTTCTCCTTTTCTTTATTGTGACTAACTTCTATTGATCACCTCGGACTGTTGACTCGCATTCTTGTCGCGGGCTTCTTTTGTTGCTGACTTGAATTGTTTTCCCTTTGTTTTCCAAGTTGGTGTTTGTTTACCAACACTTGAACTGTCTTCTTTTGAACCTTGCTGCTTTCCCTTGAAATCTGTGCTATCTTCCTTTGAAACTTGAATTGTTTTCCCTTTGTTCTCCAGGTGGCTCCTGATTACCAACACTTGAATTGTATTCCTTTCCTCTGAAACTTGAATTGTTTTCCCTTGAAACTTGAACTGTGTTCCCTTGTTCTCCAGGTGGGCGCCTGATTGCCGAAACTTTCTGTGTTCCCTTGTTTTCCATGTGGAATCCTGCAACCCAAAACAAATAAAACAAACGAAATTTTCTGCCCCAGTTTGCACTAGAAGAATTTGTGAGTTGTTAGCAAAATTGTAAACCACTTATACTACTGATGCAATGATGAGAGTAAACTAAAGACTAAACTAGGATGTGCGTCTCCTACGAGTAAAACCAAAAAACTTTGACTAGCAAATGCGTCTGCTAAAATAAAACCTGAATGAACCAATCTAGGAAGTGCGTCTTCTAGGGGTGAATTTAAATGACCAAAACTAGGAAGTGCGTCTCCTAGGGGTGAAAACTTCAATGACTAAAACTAGGAAGTGCATCTCCTATGAATGAACTCTCAATTTAGGAAGTGCGTCTCCTATAAGAATAACTTGAAAGACCTTGATTAGGAAGTGCGTCTCTTACAGGTGAAACTTCAATGAACCAGACTAGGAAGTGCATCTCCTAGGGTCGAACTTAAATGACTCAAACTAGGAAGTGCGTCTCCTAGGGGTGAAATCTCAATTTAGGAAGTACGTCTGCTACAATAAAATATAACCTGAAAAAGCCAGACTAGGAAGTGCGTCTCCTAGGGGTGGAACTTTCATGATTCAAACTAGGAAGTGCATCTCCTACTAATGAACTTCTCAATTTAGGAAGTGCATCTCCTATGGGTAAAACTTCAATGAACCAGGCTAGGAAGTGCGTCTCCTAGGGCCGAACTTAAATGACTCAAACTAGGAAGTGTGTCTCCTACGAATGAAATCTCAATTTAGGAAGTGCGTCTCCTATGGGTGAAACTTCAATGACTCAAACTAGGAAGTGCGTCTTCTACAAATGAAATTTCAATTTAGGAAGTGCGTCTCCTATGGGTAAAACTTCAATGACTCAAACTAGGAAGTGTGTCTCCTACAAATGAACTTTCAATTTAGGAAGTGCTTCTCCTATGGGTAAAACTTCAATGACTCAAACTAGGAAGTGCATCTCCTAAGAATGAACTTTCAATTTAGGAAGTGCGTCTCCTATGGGTAAAACTTCAATGATTCAAACTAGGAAGTGCGTCTCCTATGAATGAACTATCAACTTAGGAAGTGCGTCTCCTATGGGTGAAAATCAACTTAAGAAGTGCGTCTCCTAGAGCAAAATATAACTTGAAAGACTTAGACTAGGAAGTGTATCTCCTAGGGGTGATGTGTGATGTTCTCAATAGCCTTTGCGTAAGCAGAAATGGGGCATTACACCTGAGAATTTCAACCTTCCAAGCTTTGATATGAACATAGCTTCCGTCCCTGTTTTAGACAAAGAAAACTTGTGAGTTTAAACATGGTGGTTGGTTTGTGGCCTTGACTTTGAGGGCGATTGCTCCTTTACTTCCCATGATCACGTTGATTTCCACTCGAAGACCTTGCTTGTTTATTGACTAACCACTTTCTCTGTCATCTTTATCATAGAAAATACCTCTTCTCCGTTCAAATCCAGTGCCCTCTATCTGTTGCATTGCTCATGAACCGACATATACTAGACCTTTGTGTTTCATATGAATCCCAAAGCACGTCAATTGCCACCCCCTCAGTGTGTATGTTGTTCTTTCTTGACTTAAACCACTGGCCTTGGCCTTGAGATCTATTACTCATTCACTTGCCATGATAACTTTGATTTTTGCTTGAAAGATCTTGCTTGTCACTGGTTAAACACTTTCTTTGTCAATCTTATCACAGCAAATACCTTTAATTCGTTCACCCTAACCCTCCATCAGTTGCATTGTTCACAAATTGATATATACCAAGCCTTTGTACTTCACATGAATCCTAAAGCATGTTGTTTGTTACCAACTCAGTGCGCTTGTTGCTCTTTCTTGACTTATGACACTTTGATGTACTAGCCAGATCTTGTCGTGTGCAACTAGAAAGTTGGTGGCAAATTTTGAAGTCATTTCTCACTTGTTTTGACCAAACAGACTCAGGAAGAGGAAATAACCAAGACACAAGGAACAGAGTAAAGGACAACAGAAAGAGATGATTCCTAACAAGAAAACTACAAATTAGAAACCTATCGGATGTGGACACCGACTCTAATGACCTTGACATGCTCCTGCGGCCTATTCTGTTAAGCAAATCTAATGTTCAGCTCTTGTTTTACCTTTTTGCCGTGAAACTGGGCTTCAATGCTCCGCTTATCCAATCTGATTCGCAATCCTTATTCGACTTGTAGTGCCCGAAGAGTTTTCACCATTAAGCCTCTCTCATTTTGTTCTTTCTCTCAACTTACCATCGCCTCAAGGTGGCCGTGAAGGTTTTCACCAATAAGACTCTCATTTTTTATTTCTCTCAGCTTTCATCATCTTGCGGTACCCGTGAGGGTTTTCACCGATAAGACTCTCTCATTTTTATCTTTCCTGCTTGAACCAGAGTATTGCCCCTGACATGAATTACCTTTACCTGCTTGACTTGGAATTTTTTAAAGACTGATCAGAAGGACTTTCTTTGGACCTTAACGTGAGCTTTTGGACGGGGTTAGAAAGAAAGGGTATAAAAGGCTCAAAACAATTCAAAATGGGATAAAAATTACAACTTTCGGAATCAGATTTCTCACAGCAACTACAACTTCTGTCCCGGTTTCTTGCTTGGGGACTTTTGGATTTTTATTTCGATGAGACTGAACCTCAGAGAGAGGCTGCCTATGTACCCTTTCGGGATCAAGTCAAACGTAGTTCACGTCATAGAAATTACTTTGTTTTTTGTGCTTTTCTCCTTTTTCTTTTCTCTTCCTTTTCTTTTTTTTTCTTTCTTCCTTTTCTCTTTTTGTTGTTTTGTTGTTTTTCTTTTCTTTTTCTTCTTTTTCTTCTTTTTCTTCTTTTTCTTTTCCTTTTCTTCTTTTTTTTCTTTTTTTTTTCTTTTCATTCTTTTCTTTCTCTTTTTTACGCTTGTGTTTCTGATCTTTGCTACTGATTTCGAAAGAGGAGTATGAAAGAAAATGAATAAGGCTCAAAAAAGGGATAACGAAGGATAAAGTATTTAGATAGCGGAACAAAATGCCTTCATCATTCCAATATCTAAAACGTGCCATGTACAAATAACACAATTAAACAAACATTCGTAAACATCTTCTTATTGTGCCAGACTTGATAACCATATCCGCACATTCGCCTTTTTGTCAATTTTAAAGCGCTATTGGACAACACTCTCACTCTCATTACCACGAATGCCCCCTGTCAATTTGGCCAACTTGCTTTTATGGTTTATTTATGTTTTACTTTCCCTAGTTTCACATGGCTCGGGCTTCAAATAATCTCAAAATGTCCACACCTGCTTATTTTCAAAAATGATTTCATTGCTTCCTGACTAAATTGACTTTTAAATATCAGACTGAGAATCATGCGTGCATGTCATGTCACTATAACCAGTTAGACAAAAGACAAAACAAAAGGATAAAAAAGAACTAAACAAAAAAATGACTGGAAGTAACAAAAGACCGGGATTTGCATTAGACAAACGGTGAAATGGTTCGAACAACAAAACAAGCAAAACAAACTGGAGTACAACCTTGAAACAAACCTGGACAACACTAAACAAACCATTACGACTAAACAAGCTAGACAAAATGAAAGTATAAGAGGGTTTGACCACAAGACAATATCCGGATTACAACCCTGAAAATAACCCGGACAACAGAAATGACAACAAAATAAACAACCAAAACTCCTCTTCGGTTGGCCAAGAGATGGAGCGTCTTTCCAATTACCAAGCACGTCATCTTAGCCACTGAGTTCCGCATCAATATTGCCGAGACCATTACCAACTCCAATATCATCAACTTCAGTCAACAAGTTCCTAAGCGGATTCGCATTCTCCCTGTCACTGTCATTGATCACAATTACCCCTTCTTGAATCATTCTTTCTATTTCTCTTTTCAAAGAGCGACAATCTTCAATGCTATGCCCTTGGACATTAGAGTGGTACATGCATCGTACAGTAGGATCAAAGCCTTTTGCATATGGGTCTAGAGTATAGCTGAGGAGCGGCTCAATTAGGCCAGAATGCTTTAACTTTTCAAACAAGCTTGTGTAGGACTCCCCAATTGGCGTGAAACTATTTCTTTGCCTTTGTTCCCCTCCCTGCCCCTGTTTTCTTGGGTGCTCGAAAATGTTGTGAAGGCAAGAATGCATTATGCGGTGCTGGCGCTCGCCATAGGGAGTGAACTGGTGGCTGGATATATGACCGGACATTATTCAGAGGATAATACTGAGGTGGATTATGTGGAGCTCGGGGATAGGTTTGGGGTTGGAGTTGAAGCCGGGTGTATTGGTGAGGCAGATCCTTTGGTCCATGTCGTGACTCTGAAACAATCATGGCAACATCATCGTGTTCCTTCTAACCCAACGAACTTCCTGTGTCACTCTGAATTGCTTGTGTTGTGGCTTTTAAAGCAGAATAAATCATGAGCTTGCCAGACTTCAGCCCATCTTCTACCATTTCTCCCATTTTTATCACATCATTGAAAGGCCTACCCACAGCCATGATCAAATGCCCAAAGTAAGTTGGTTCTTGAGCTTGAAGAAAGTAGTCGACCATCTCTTTTTCTTTCATTGGGGGATCGACTCTGGCAGCTTGCTCTCTCCATCTGAGCCCGTACTCCCTAAAGCTTTCATTAGGCCTCTTTGCCATCTTGGCGAGGGACCTGCGATCCAGGACGATTTCCATATTATACTGAAAGTTCCTGGCAAAGTCCTGAGCCATATCGTCCCAAGTGTACCACCTGTTAGCATCTTGGCGGGCGTACCACTCCAGAGCTGCCCCACTCAGACACTGACTAAAATACGCCATCAATAATTGATCTTTCCCACCGGCGCCTCTCATCCTACTGTAGTAACCTCTCAAATGAGCCACGAGATCTCCGTGCCCGTCATATAAATCAAACTTCGGCATCTTAAACCCAGCAGGCAGTTGGACATCAGGAAACAAGCACAAGTCTTTATATGCCACGCTCATCTGGCTCCCTATCCCTTGCATGTTTCTTAAAGACTGTTCTAAGATTTTCACCTTCCTGGATATCTCATCTTGTACCGCTGTCTTACCAGGCTTTTCAGTTTCACCAGGAGCCTCAAAATGAGGAGCGTAAGAGTATGGATTCGAGACTTTGAAAGTTGGTTCTGGAGCATAGTATTGGGCATCAGGGATTTTGAACACAGTCTCATTAGAGGATTGAGGAAAAATAGCTGGTGGAGGAGCTGTAAGAGCATGAGTGGACAAATGAGCGGTATACGAGGTGGTTTTGGCGGGTAGGGTATGAAAAGATTGTGGGGATATATCAGCAGTTGGAATCTGGATTTGTGATAGTGGTGGGATAGTTGCAGGGTTTTCAGTGTAGTTAGTGGGGAATGAAGATGTAGGATGCCCCCTGATCCAAGACTGATACATTTCTGCCATCTGTTGCTTCACACTTTGGAGCTCCTCTTTCAATTCAGACTCCGACCCTACAAACTCCCTTGACGGGTCAACAACTCTTGTACCCAAGTTTTTGCTAGCCATGGCTACCTTGCCCTTTGACCTTGTGTTGTATAGACGAGTTACCTTAAGAACCACAAACCAACCACCCTTCTTCTATAATAAGGAGAACAAAATGAAGTCATCATGTTAGCGTTAGGGCATTTAACAGTTAAAAATATCACATTTAATGCAATGCACCTAGCCACAGTTATCGGCTCTAAAATGACTTCAAGGGTACGAAGGTCAGTTGACATCATCTCCATTTATTCATTTCAATCCTTTCCTTTATTTGCTTCTCTAGCACCTGCTTGCTCATTCTCCTTCCTCTTTTCTCTTCTAATTATCCCTCTATTCTTTCCTCTCATTTCTCACATCTCATTATTTCACATTTTTTTTTATGTTTCTTTCTCCTTCCCCCCCCCCCCCCCCCCCCTTTTTTTTTCTTTTTCCTTTTCTTTAAAAAAAAATGATTCGATCGAACCCTATGTAGGTTGCCTACGTATCATGATTCCGCATGAATCAGATCATTGCGTAGTTCTGAAGATCATGAATAAAATAAACAAACTGACATTCTCTTTTTGCTTTTTTTTAATGACAATCTAATGGGAGAAGAAAAACGAAACAGCAAACCCTTTTTTTTTTTTTGAATTTTCTAGAATGAATGTTCTATAACCTATTCTAAACTCAAGCATGCTTTTTTCTTTGTTTTCTTTTTCTTTTCTTTTTGACACAAATACTCTATTAAGGAAAATCCTAGAAGAAAAATATTTTTGACCCCCCCTTTTTTTAGGAAGAAGATCTAAAGAATAAACCACAGAAAAATATTTTAAATTTTTATTTTATATTTTGAACGCAAGATTTCGAAACAAGCAATAAAATAAAATATTTTTGGATTTTAATTTTAATTGCCTAAAGAAGAAATTCTAATGATAAACAAAAGATAAAGTATGCTTCTTTTCTATGTACAATATCCTAAAGGTCTAGTGAAAACAAAAGAATTTTTTTTCATTTTTCCCATTAATTCCCCGAAAAAGAACCTCAAAAATAAAATCTTTTTTGGATTTTTTTTAATCTTAATATACTAAAAGGAAATATAAAAGCAAAATTTCATTATTTTTTTTTTTAATTTCTAGGAGTAGTATTTCTAAAGAAACTTCTAATGGAAATATAAAAATGCAAAATTTTCTTCTTCTTTTTTTATTTTGACTTATTACACATCCTTTTTTTCAAATACAAAATAGAAAATATCATAACAAAAGACTCAACAAACTTAACTAGCCTATGAGACCCTAACATTACCTAAAAGATTAAATAATATCTTTTTTTTTGGATTTTTCACAAAGATTCCTTCGGCCATAAGGTAATAGATGGCCACTTTTAATAGAAACTATTCAAAAACAAAATGTAGTAAAAAAACAAGAATAGGAACACGAAAACATAGTAAAGCTGATATCTCAAAAGTGTTGAGCCTACAACTGATATCTCAAAATAGAGTACATACATCAACAAATCAGCCATAACACTTTTTTTTAATGCAGTAGATAAACAAACAGCCAAGCTCACGGTCAAAAACCAGCCGAAAATTCTAAGTCAAAGCAGGATATAATTTGGCCAATAACAAATGTTCGTTGGCACTAACAGCAAAACCCAACTTGTATGTCGTCAACCTTTAAATTGAAGCCAAAATTAAGACGGTCCTTCAAACTTGTTTTGCCACCATTCCATGAATTTAACCTGTGAAGCCATGGTATCGAGCCTGTATAGCTGCAGCCAGTGGTTGGCAACTTCCTGGCCAAATGTCCAGCCAAAGACAGCACCGACTTCAAAAGAGAAAGCAGTACCAATCCATACTAAAACCCACTTGCAAAAAGATCTCCTGCACCTGTAGCATCTGTTACTTTTGCCTCATCGATCGCTGGAACACGGACTAACTCTTTCCCATGTTTCGTCATGCACCCATTTTGCGCGAAGGTTACAATAGCCCACTTGCAATGTTTAGCCAGAAATTCAAGTGATGCCTCATGCATATCTCAGCACCAAGCACTTGGAACATTTGAAGTCCTCTCTTTTCAGTTCATCTGCCTGAACTTTCATAGAGCTAGACAGACAGGGACGCATTGTACGATTACCAATTTTATCAACTAGACAAACACACTGAACTGTAGTTCCATTCTTTAATCTCAATCTTGAGATATCCACTTTGTAAAACCCATATTACTCATGAATAATTTACCTTCTTCATCATCGCCACAAGCGCCAATAATCCCACAACTAATCCTAAAGCCAGCAGCCAACCCTCTAATTGTATTTGCAACATTGCCCCCAGCTATAGTCTTCAAAAGCAGCAGCAAGGTAGCTCTCAAGGTGGAGGAAGAGGCTGGGGACCTCATCGTCGTGGCCATGGCGGGGAAGAACCGCATGGTGGAATGGCCCCTCAACAGTCCAATGGAGGACAACATCTTGAATTCTATCAGCAGGGCAGGGGAACTCAGCAGTATCAACCTGTTGGAGGTCCACCCAACACCGCGGTGGCATAGCTGGTCCCAGCGCACCTTCTAGGCCACCAGTTCCCGAGCAGCACCAAGCAACCAAGACTGTGCATCAAGCTCAATGACTACTCAGCCCATGCCATATGGAAGACCTGCAGAAACTTATTCAAATGCTGGTTCCTCAGCGATCGCTGTATAACAATTGAAACTCCATTGACATCTTGGACTATACTTTCACCCAATTCTGAACCAGCACCCACATTTAAATTGATGTCCTTGACAGAGATTGTTAATATTTCCATGTGTATAACATTCATTTCACTTTTTCTACCACAAAACCACTGAAACCTGTTTTGGACAGTGATGTGAACAACATCGAGCTTCAAATAATCAAGGCTATCAGTCCTTCGAGTCATTAAAATTATAGGCTTTCTTAGAGAAAGATCCAGCTTTAAAGCAGGCGATCCTTCAACCTCACTTCTTGTAAACCACTTTTCTGAGTTTGTAACTTGATCTTTTATTTTGACAACATCATTAGAACTGCTTGGAACGAGACCCATGAGGTAACTGACAATCTCTTGGATAAAGCGATTCAAATAAACAATTCGCACTTCAGACAACTGGTCTATAATACTGTAATCATAACCCATGTAGTCTTCATCATCAAAATTGAATCAACAGAATTCTAGCTCTACGAAAGAATTACCGTCAGGATTCCTCATATCACATGTCTAGAAATAAAGGTGGCTGTTAGGGAGGCTGTCAACACTAATTCTCAGATTTCCAAGAGATGCCTTTATAGTAAAAGAAGATGGAAACACCTTGATATCAGTAAGAAAATTATCCTAGGACAAGGTAGCGAGCTTAGATCCATCCTCTTTCATCAGCACGAACTGGGCATGGGCCATGTTCAGTGTCAGACCGAAAATAATTCTAGACTTCCCCTTCCCAAGCAAACCTTCCATTGCAGGTACATCAGCTATCTCAAATAACTGCGAATCAACCATATTTCCCTTGGAACTATCATGTTGTCGCTACAGATGGTAGTTGCAGAACCCATCGTCTCACAAGCAGCCAACTACATCACTGTCCTGAAGCTGCTTGTCAAAGAGAAATTTGAACCCTGTTGGTTCAAGTGCCTGAAGCATAAACAAGCCGTTACAGGACTTACTAATATCCAGAGCCAAACTTGGCTGAATCGTGATCACAGGACAATATGCCGGTTTCTTTTAAGAGATGGTATAGAGGATGACAAGGAAAATGTATGTTAACCAGAAAAAGAGGGGAATGAATCTAATGAACTACATTGCTAATGCTATATACATAAGCATCAAACATATCAAACATTTTAGAACTCACTGCAATTAGTTAGCTTCAATAGAATGATCAAATTTTGAGCTTCATTGTCTTTTATGAAGTGCCCACATATAAAACAGATCTTAAGATACCCGTATCAAGTACCTATATACCATAGTCCATGTAGGCATATTCTTGATAGTACCAAACAGAGCCCATAAAATTGTTGCAAACCAAGTAACAAAGCCAACAGCTTGATTAGCTTTAAGAAGCAAAACTCAAGTCACTTTCTTGCCTCTACTCTTTCCTATTGGCTTAAATGCAGAATCAGGACGATCAATTTTGACAGAATGGACCTTAAAGAGAAAGGACGCCTTGTTGTGGACTTAGGACTTTAAGACATGGGTTAATTGAACTGCTTTTGCGAAAATAACCCTATTTTGCAAAACGGCCGACGTGGCCAAAAGCAGTAGACATACAAATTCAACAAGGACAGACCTCAAAGTAAAGAGACACCTAAGTGTGGATTAAACAAACCACTTTGCGAAAATGACCATATTTTTTGCAAAATGATCGATGTGGCCAAAAGTGGATAGACATGCAAGATTTGGCTACGACCCCGCGAAGCCAAGAACCTAAGACCTACTAAGAAGACCGGACCCTATATGGGTTGCCTACGTATCACGTCCCAAAAGACGAGAATCAGGTATGCGTAGTTCGGGCTGAATGGATACGGGCGAGAAATAAAAGAAAAAAATGACTAATCTAGAGAAAATATATATATTTTTTGTTTTTCCTTGAAGAAAATGATGAAACATGCAAAATATTTTTGGATTTTCCTTTTTTCCTTTTTTTAATTTTTGATTTTCGAAAAATGATAAAAAGTGCAAAATCTTTTTTTGAGTTTTTCATTTTTTTTTCTTTTTCTCAATAAAAAATGTAACAAAACATAACTAGCCCTACTTACTTTATCTTCACACTTCACCCTCTTTTTCTTTTTCCTTTTTTTTTCCCATTTACCCTCAACTTTTATTGGTCTGCCAAATGACCCTTTTATCCTTGAATAAATGCAACATGTAGCACATATGATGCATCAAGATGGTCTGTTATTTTAGGTTGCTTGTCCTAGACGGACCCAACCCCTGTGTTGAGTCCCTTAAGCCAAATGCAACATGATACAAATAAGCGTTCCTACTAGGGATCCGATATGAAGTCAAGTTATTCT
This sequence comes from Nicotiana glauca, assembly GCA_026770625.1. Taxonomy (NCBI): domain Eukaryota; kingdom Viridiplantae; phylum Streptophyta; class Magnoliopsida; order Solanales; family Solanaceae; genus Nicotiana; species Nicotiana glauca. Next base: position 11,111 of record MU750103.1, on the reverse strand, counting down.
AGGTTCAAAATCTGGATATGTGTTCTAAATAGTGTACCCGAGCGGACAACTCGAGTCGTGGAGGGGGCTACGTACCGGGGACCTACGAGATCGTCCGGCTTTGTAACTTATCCAAGCCTCTTTCTTATTTCAGGGTATGACACTAACAGAATGAGGAGTCTCAACCAGTAAGCATATCCCCGGAGGTGAGAAGAGAAGGGTTTCGACACAGTTTATATACAGTTCAGATAATATCAAAGCGGTAAACATTTAGCACATTAAGCATAAAACATGTAGGAAAATCAGACATAACCAAATACAACAATTTATCTAAGCTCAAATTCTGAACCCTAAACAAAATGTTATGGGTTTTTCCCCAGCCGAGTCGCCAGTGCTGTCACACTTCCTTTTTCACTACACCCGCAAGGGCGTAAAGGAGTTTTTCCAATTAAAGGACAATCGGAACGGGATTTATTATTAAGATTTCAGAGTCGCCACTTGGGAGATTAATGGTGTCCCAAGTCACCGGTTGAATCCCGAACCGAGGAAAAGTATGACTCAGTTAACAGTCCGCGAACTAGGAATCCGAGTAAGAAATTCTGTTAACCAGGGAGAAGGTGTTAGGCATTCCCGGGTTCCGTGGTTCTAGCACGGTCGCTCAACTGTTATATTTGGATTTATCTGATTTCAAAACATGTTCTAACTTGTGTGTTTTTCAATTTTAAACCGCTTTTATTATTATTAATAAGAATTTCAACGTTGTGAAAATGTGTCTCGAACCACGTCACATCAATGCACCCGTGGTTGTTGACATATTTTGACTTCGTTGAGATTTGGATTTGGGTCATATAAATGCGCACCCGAGTTTAGGAAGGTGATGTTATTAAAACGCGTGCCTAAAGAAACTAACGCGTTATTGTCTTTGGGGAAGGCCGTGAAATTCGCTAAACGACCTATCTCGAAGTCTAAGTATTTTAACACAACCATTTATCGGGGGTCCCGCAATTCGTAATTTTATTTGGCGCGGCGCACCTCAAATTATTCTAACCAAGTTTCTAAATTAATCCATGAGGGACATAGACTAGGTGATGGTATGGCATGTTTAACCTGTTTCTTAAACTGGATCTATGAAGAAAATGACACCTAACACTCTATAGCCTAACAACTGAATCCAAAGAAAAATTATTAAGGTCCAAATCTTCCCAAGTTAAATCAAAATCCAAATGCTATATTTCAAAACCACCCAACAGTCCACCTCTAAACCCATTTTCTATGGCTCGTTTCATCAAACCCGAGTCTTATTATCCTAAATTTTGCAACAATGTCTAATCTACACTACACCATAGGATAGACAAGATACAAATTAAACTATTATTTAGCAAATCAAGCAAAATTCACCATTGAGCATTTTAAACAAACAGATTACGTGCAAAGTCAATAACATACCTAAGAAAAATATAAACTAAGATGAGGAAAAATAATCAAAACCAAGCAATAAGAACTGTTTCTGATCTCAATCATGGGAATATGCAGCATATTGATGTCACTTTAACCAAGTGACCAGATGAAAACGAAACTGAAGAACTGACCTTATATTATTGAAATTCTGGAGCAAATACAATAAAAATAAAGCTCTAGAATAGCAAAGCATTCCAGCGAACTACAGAGTAGGCATCTAGACCGGAATCGCAACCTCGAACACACCCGTTAACCAAAGGACACGCCGAAAAACTCAATGACACAAACTCGACTGGATTTGGGGTGGAGATTTTGAGCTCTGGTCTGGTGTCTGTGTTGATGAAGAAAGCAGGGGTGAGATCATTTGGTTCTGTTTGTCCCGTTTGGAGCTCGTTAATCCGGCGAGCTGCTGGAGCTCATTTTTTCGGCAAGTTTCAGGCAGCCATGGGTGTGCTGCTTGAGTTCAAATGAAGAAGAAGAAGAGGCTGAGAGGGTCGTTCTCTTGGTACTATTGTGGCTGCCTCCGGCGAGTTGCAGGTGGCGTTGGATCTTAGAGCTTAATGGAGAAGAAGCTCATGGAGGGGGTAGAGTGAAATTTTTGCTGGTTTGTCAATGAAGAGGGAGAAGATCGCTGGGGATAGGGTCTGTTTTTTTTTAATGGCTGAAAGAGGTGTTCCCCCTTTTTGAAGGTCTTTCAGATGGTGAAAACGATGGGGGTAGAGTCACGCTATTTCCGTATCCCTAAGGTGTGAGGGATCTGATGGGTTTTAAAAATGGGTTGAGACATGGGTTTGACCCATTTTCTTGGGCTGGGGTATTTTAACTTTGGCTAGCCAATTTAAATGACAAATGGCCCAAAGTTGGCTGGTCCTTTGCTTCTTCATTTTAATTTCTTTTTATTTGCTTTCTTCTTTTTTATTTATTTAAATTTTGAATTTTATTAAGTGCAAAAATTAAGATTAGCCAAAACCTGATTTAATAAGACTAATTAAATTTTCTAAAATTAACTAGATCCTAATTTTAAGAGGAAAATTAAACAAAAGTGAAGTTAAAGGAACAAAAGTGTAAAAGGATTATTTTTTTTGTTATTTATTTTTTCTCTTATGTTCAATTAATCTAAAAACCTAGAATTGGGTGGGTCCTAAATGCAAGCATGCTATTTTTGTAAATTTTCATGTTTTGTGACGACTAAAATGCACATAAAATACAAACAAAATATAAAATCATACAATTAATTCCTAAAAATTCAAATACGAAAAGAAAAATTCTAATTTTAATGAATTCTATAGGAGTAATTTAAGCACGGCAAAAATCACGTGCTCACACTTAGGTTTTTTGAGTCTTTTTTATTTTGTTCTTCACTTGTAATTCCTACTTAGCTTAGTTAGAAGCATTGTGTAGGAAATCTTTATAAATTATAAGCCATTGTATTTGTGTCTTGGTTAGAGTTAGTCGAGTTAGAAGTCTTTGTAATAGAGGTATTACCAAGTGGCTTGTAATAGGTGTGTCATAAGTTAGTGAGAGATACCAAAGTCTTTGTAATAGAGTTATTACAAAGTGGCTTGTAATAGAGTATTACAAGTTAGTAAGGGATTAAGAGGTTAATTCCTAGGTTGCATAGGTTGTAATCTGAAGTTTTCTCGGTTAGTGGAGTTGAAATCCTACTAGGGTAGGTCATGGTTTTAATCCCTTGAGCAAGGAGTTTTTCACGTAAATATCGCGTGTTCTTTATTTACTGGCAATTTATTGTGAGAACAGATAGAGAACCTGGTTCCCTATACTATTTGGTTTTGTAGTCTATTGCTTACTGTGGGAACTGATAGAGAACCTGGTTCTCTATATAGTTTGGTGGACCCTTAAATTCTATCATTAATATTTCTCAATGTAATGATATATTGTTGGGTGATCAAGTTGCTATACAACCTTTGAGAATGAAATTTTTAAACTTGGGAAGCAACAACTTATATTAGTAGGTAAAAGTTCTCCAATTATCTCTTTAGAGGATAGAGTACTTCTTGGGGCATTAGAAAGTTTGACTGATATACCTTTTGTACTGCAATGACTCGAATGATCATTTTATGTAGTTGAGTCTCGTTTTCCTATTTTATGCTTCCCGTATGCTTCTTTGTTGTTATGTGGATTAGGGGAATGTTTTGGTTTAGTTTTGGGAAGGTTTTTGATCGAATTGGAATACTCAATTCCAAGGTTGGAAGATTAAGTTATAGGAGTTGATCGGGGTTTGACTTTTTCATAAACGACCCCGAAATGGTATTTGATGATTCCAATAGGATCATATGCTGATTTTGAGGGCATATGTTCGGATATGGATTTCATGGTTCCTAGGTTGAGTTGGCTCTAATTGACGGAAGTTGGTAATTTAAAGGTTTAGAAGTTCATAGGTTTGACCGGGAGTTGACTTTGAGGTAATCGGGGTCATATTGTTTTTTTAAAAGGTGGTATAGGTTCATTATGTCATTTAAAACTTGTGTGCAAAATTTGGGATAATTACAAGTTGTATAGACATGGTTGACATGAGTTTTGGAAGTTTGAAAGTCCATTAGTTCATTAGCCTTGAATTGAGGTACGGTTCGTAATTTTGATATTATTTTGTTTGATTTGATACCTCGAGTAAGTCCATGTTATATTTTAGGACTGGTTAGTATGATTGGATGGGGTCCCGAGGGGATCCGATGTATTACAGGTGAGTTTTAAGACATTTTAAAACTTGTTGGCAATTCTGGTATGCTATTTTCGCACTCGTGGGGTATTGGGTGCAGGTGCGAGCCCGAATATACCGGATGGTAAGAGCAGAAATCGATTTGGACTAGACAGGGAAGTTTTGAAGATGCAGATACTTATGTGCAGAAGCGAGAGCGCAGGTGCACCTATTTGATCGTTGGAGCGACCTTCTATCCGCAGAAGCAAAGGGGCGGAGTGATAAGTGATTTCTGCATCTGTGATGATTTTTTGGCAGATGCGATGTCGCAAAAGTGATATATGGATTGCAGAAGTGAAAGTATTGGGCAGAATATATCTTGAGCGTGGGTTTAGTTCATTATCACATTTTGAGATTGGGAGCACGGATTGAGGCAATTTTTGAGAAGTTTTTCACCCACTTGGATTGGGTAAGTGTTCTTGACTCGGATATGATTATTATTCGTGATTTAATCCTTAATTTTGGCTTTTTATTGGTGAATTTAAGTGAGAAAATTTATAAAATAAAAAATAGGGATTTGAACCCCAATTCAGAGTTGGATTTGGATAGAACTTGTATATCTGGACTTGTATTCAAATGGGTGATCGGGATTTGTGACTTTTGTCGGGTTCTGGGAAACTCGTTCGGGTTTACTTTTTAATACTTGATAAAGATCGGAGCTTTATTACCTAGAATTGATTTCTATAACCGTATTTGATGTTATTGAGTTATTTTTTTGCTAGATTTGACCTATTCGGAGGTTGATTCGAGAGTCATAGGCTTTTTAAAGTATTGATTTGGCTTATTTGAGGTAAGTATATTGCCTAACCTAGTGTGGAGGAAAAATTCTTTAGGATTTAGCCTAAATTGTTTATTCGTGTTGTGTGAAAAGCGATGTGTACATGAGGTGACGAGTGTATACACGAGTGTTATGTGTGGATTATGACCGGATTAGACTTTAGACTATTAATATGTCTTAATTTGAGGATGTATTTTATATGAAATATGCTTAATCACTTTGTGGCTATATGAATATGATCATTACTATTGTTTTAGACGTAGTAATGCTTTATATGTTAAACACCATCTGCATTTTACTATTTTCATGTCCACCTTGTTGATAAATTATGAACTTAAATTCTTGATGAAGTTTTGGCATGATATTTTTGTGATTATTGTGGCATATGTGGACACATTGACAGATTGTTATGTGTTGGCATGAGGTTTTTGTCGTGCAATTGTTATTGTTATTGTGTTAGGGCTGAGCGATACGGTGGGATATTGGTATTATGTTAGGCTGGAGCGATAAAGTGGGATATCGTTATTGTATTAGGGCAGAGCGACACAGTTGGATATGGTTATTGTATCAGAGCGGAGCGATACGTTGAGATATTGTTATTGTGTCAAGATGGAGTGATAAGGGTGAATTCATCTGGAATAGAACTATGGACACGAGGTACCATATGTTGTGTTTCTATTTAATGACTTGTTGTTAAAGATGACTTTTACTTGCACTGAATTGTTATCATTTGTTCTAAAGAGATTGTTGTTATTATTTTATATTATAAATTCTATTGCCAAGTCTTTTATATATTGCACATGTTATTTGACTAGTGAGTATCGCATGACTTGAACCTCATCACTACTTCACTAAGTTAGTCTTGAGTACTTACTAGGTACCGATCGTGGTGTACTCATACTACACTTCTGTATATTTTGTAAAGATCCAGGCATTGGATGCATGATATAAAGAGTGAGAGCTTGCATCATTCGTGAGGATTCAAGGTAGAGCTACATGCTGTCGCAGTCCCTTGGAGTCTCATATACTATTCATTTTATATTCGAACAACATTATATTTTGAATGTTCCATATTGTATTCAGTTATAGCTCATGACTATGTACTACTTAGTTCTAGAAAGATGTTTTAGTAATGTTATTTTGGCTCATGTTAACTCTATTTCCATTTTAATATTAGATTCTACTTTATCATATCATGTTTTGCTGATTCAAATATCGTTAAGTGATTGGCTTACCTGGTTTTAGAGACTAGGTACCAGCACGACCCTTATGGTGGGATTTGGATCATAACAAGTTGGTATCAGAGCCAAGCTTATAGGTTCTACGAGTCATGATCAAGTTTAGTAGAGTCATGCGGATTGGTACCGAGACGTCTGTACTTATTTTCGAGAAGCTACCAGGTCGTTAGAAAACTTCATTTTCTTCCATTCCTTATCGTGTGAATTTTTTTATTCAAAATTTAAATCTTTACTTTTCTATTCTCTCATAGATGGTGAGGACATATTCTTCCAGATCAGTTGAGCATGCACCAACACCTCCTGTTAGAGCCGCAAGAGCCCGGTGCCAAGGTAGAGGTAGAGTTAGGGAACGTGCTACAATTAGAGCACCTAATATAGTAGCATCTGTGGAGCCTCCAATAGCTCCGGTTGAGGAGCAAGAGCTGGAGCATGTTGAGCATGCACTTGAGTAGCCTATTGCTACATCGGGGCTCTAGGAGGCCTTGGCACACTTCATGAGTATATTTGGGAGTTTGTCTCACAGGCTGGGGAAGAAGCTCAGACTCCTGTTGGCCGCAGAACAGAGCAGTCGACTCATATTACCAGATACCTGGTGTGGTTCTAGTACAGCTAGTAGTTGTATTTGAACATGAGGTAGTCCAGTTGTGTCGGTTGAGGAGCAGGAGTTTGGAGAGGTTTCAGAAGTTTCATTCTCCCCAGTTCAGTAGAGGGGTTTTTGAGGACACTCATGGTTTCTTAGATCAGTGTTACCGCATTCAGCATAATATAGGTTTGGTGGAGTCAAGCGAGCTCAACCTTACTACTTTTCAGCTAACGGGGTTGGCATATAGATGATGGCAGACGTATGAGGCGAGTAGGCCAGCTGTCGCAACACCACTTATATGGTACCAGTTCTTTGATTGTTTCTTGAAGGAGTTTATTCCACAAACCCATAGAGACGAGTTGCGCAGCAAGTTTGAGCAGTTGCGCCAAGGGAACATAACTGTGTCTAAGTATGCTATGAGGTTTATTGAGTTATCTCATCATGCACCTTTCTTAGTTTCCACTGATAAAGAGAGAGTACGTAGATTATTAAGGGACTCGCCTTTAACATTATATTTGGGATGGCATAGAAGTTGGAGGCTGGATTTCATTAGGTTGTGGAGATCGATAGGAGGTTAAAGCTTATCTGCAGCCAGCAGAAAGAGGATCGGGAGGCTAAATCCTTATGGTTATGTAAGATTTAGTCATTTCTACTCTTCGGCTCAAACCCGTCATGGCAAAGTCTTTGTCGATCGACTAGTTTAGTCCGCACTTCATGTTATGCATAGTGCTCTATCTAGACATGGACCCTAGAGCACTCATATCAATTAGTCATCTTCTAGTGCACCTTCTGCACAGAGTTCCTATAACGGTCATTTCAGTCATTCGCGACAAACTCAGTATTAGCATCCACACCCGCAGAGAGGTTATTTGAGTGTTGTGATACTAGGCACAAGGTGAGAGATTGTCCCAGAATTCGGGTGGGTGGACCTCAGCAGGGTACTCAGGTTATGTTTCTCGTTCTAGATGCTACTCCACTTGCACAACCTGCTAAAAGTGGATGACATGCGGGTTGAGGAAATCCTAAAAGGGGAGGTCAAATGCGTTGTTATGATTTCCCTGGTGGGACCAAAGGAGTTGCGTCAAATGCAGTCATTACAGGTATTGTTTCGGTCTGTTATAGAGATACATCCGTTAATTTTATCTGGGTTCTACTTATTCATATGTGTCATCCTACTTTTTTCATATTTAGAGATGTCTCATGATTCTCTAGATACTCCTATCTGTGTGTCTACACCCGTTGGGGATTCTATCGTAGTGGACCGTGTCAATCGTTCTTATTTGGTCACTATTAGGGACTACAAGACTAGGGTTGATCTTCTATTGCTTAATATGATGGATTTTGATATGATTTTGGGCATGGATTGGTTATCTCCATATCACACTATTCTTGATTGTCACGCTAAGATCGTGACACTCCTATGCCGGGCTTGCCAAGGTTAGAGTGAAGGGGTTCCTTGGGTCATATTTCTAGTAGGGTAATTTCTTTTCTGAAGGACCAATTGATGGTTGAGAATGGGTGCTTGGCGTACATAGATTTTGTTAGATATGTAAGTGGTGATACTCCCACGGTTGATTCTGTTCCCATGGTGAGGAAATTTTCAGATGTTGTCCTTGAAGACCTACCGGGTATGCTGCCCAATAGGGACATTAATTTTAGCATTGATTTGGCACCGGGCACTCAACCCATATCTATTCCACCATATCGCATGGCTCCAACAGAGTTGAAGGAATTAAAGGAACAATTGCAGAAATTGCTAGATAAAGGTTTTATCAGGCCGAGTTTTTCGCCTTGGGGTGCTCCGATTTTATTTGTGAATAAAAAAGACGGTTCCATGAGGATGTGCATTGACTACATACAATTGAACAAGGTTACTATCAAGAACAAGCATCTATTGCTACGTATTGATTATTTATTTGATCAGCTTCAAGGTGATAGGGTATTCTTGAAGATTGACTTAAGATCGGGTTACCATTAATCTTAAAAATACATCACTATTTGAGACACATAAATAGTAATAAAAAAAATAAAAGAGGGTGACTTTGAGGCCTACGAGCGGACAACAAGGATACCTTGAAGTCTTCAATCAGCTCTAGAACACAATCCTATTAATCAGCTCAACCCCTAGTACCTGAATCTGCACAAAGAATGTACGGAAGCGTAGTATGAGTACACCACGATCAGTACCCAATAGGTATCAAGACTAACCTCAGTGGAGTAGTGATGAGGTTCAAGTCAAGACACTCACTTATCAAATAATCTGTGCAGGATGTCAACATAAATTTAACAATGGAAGGCATAACAGAATAAATATCTGCAACCTCGAAGAATGTGTACAACAACTTAGTGTAAAATGATACATTTTTGACAACAAAATATCAATGAAAATGGAAAATGTGATAACATAATGAAGTCCACCAATAACTAATAAAGCACAAGGCGGGATAATTTAAGAAAAACACGTTTGTGATTAAAGCATCAACCCTTGGTTTCCAACTGTAACGACCCGGCCGGTCGTTTTTGGAATTTATGCCCCGAACCCCTATTAACTGCTTTCCCTAAGTTCATTTCTGCTATTTTGGTTTGCCGGGACGCTCGGTTCTAGGATTCGGAGTGTTTTGGGACACTTAGCCCCTAAATGAGAGCTTAAGAGTTGAAAAATGCTTCGTATTCGGAACAGTGTGAAGACGACCTCAGAATCGAAATTCGATGGTTTCGTTATCTCCGTTAGGTGATTTCGGGGTTGGGAACGTGTTCGGAATGTTATTTGGAGGTCCGTAGCTCTTTTAGGCTTAAAATGCCGAAGTTTGAATTTTTGAAGTTTCCGGTCCGATAGTGAATTTTTTATCCGACGGTCGGATTTAAATTTCGGAAGTTTCTGTAGCTCCGTCATGTCATTTGGGAGGTGTGTGCAAAATTTCAGATCATTCGGACAAGGTTTGGGTAGGTTTTCGATCGAAAGTGTGTTTAGTTAGAATTTGAAGTTCATAAGCTTGAATCTTTGATTAATTCATGTTTACGGCGTTGTTTTGGGTGATTTAAGGATTGGTACAAGTTCGAATAAGGTATTAGGTGGTATTGGTGATTTTGGTTGAGGTCCCGGGGGTCTCGGGACGATTTCGGGTAGCTAAACGGGGGATTTTTGGACTTATGAAAATTTTTGGCCTGCTGCTTCTGCTATTTTCGCTTCTGCGGTTTTGGAGCCGCAAAAGCGGAGTCGCTTAAGAGGCCAGGAAGTTGCAGAAGCGGAAGTGGCGTTTTGGTCAGGAATCGGAAAAGCGGATCTGTGTTCCGCAGAAGCGGGATCGCTTCTGCGATATGAAGACCGCATAAGCAGTTTTGGCACCTTATTAGGAGAACCGCAGAAGCAGTCCTTTTTCCGCGTAAGCGGAACCGCAGGTGCGATTTTTAGTCCGTAAAAGCGGACCCAGGCATTTTTAAGTTCGACCGCAAAAGCGGTGATTCCCACCGCAAAAGCGGGACTGCAGAAGCGGCCCCTGGACCGCAGAAGCAGAAAATGGCCTGGATAGAATGTTTAAGTTATGGAAATGGGACTTCGTTCCCATTTCCCATTTTTAACAATTTGGAGCTCGGTTTGGGCGATTTTTGGATAGATTTTCTTGGATAACAATGAGGTAAGTGTTCTTAACTCAATTTTGGTTATATAACTCGAATCTATTATAAGTTTTGGTGTTTAATCTGAGAATTTTATTGAAAGGAGGTAGAAAACCCTCTTGGATAGAATCACTGATTGGAGGGTCGAAATGATACGGGGATTTTATAAATTTGGTATGGTTAGACTCGTGAGAGTGCGAGATTTCTGGAAATATAAATTTTACCCAGTTCCGAGATGTGGGGCGNATAATTGATAATTGAATGCCTTGTACGTGAGGTGACGAGCGCATACTTGAGCAAATTGTTGAAACCCGGATTTTTACTTAATTACTTGATTTTGATTCTCTTTCAAAATTGCCTTACTTTACTTGCTTTTATAGCCTGTGTTAGCGTAGAAGAGCATGTTTAATTGATCCAAGCTGCTTATTTGTTTAGATTGTCTTAACTGTGATTACGTGGAGCATGTTAGGCCAGTATTCCTTGATGCCTTGTATTGTTGTACTTAAATTTCTGAATATTTCTCTGCTGTTGGTTGCGCATTTACATTGGGACTACGAGACAGTATCCCTGGAGATTCCCCTGCACTTTTATTTTGGGACTACGGGACAGTATCCCGGGAGATCCCCCTGCACTTTTATTTTGGACTACGGGACGGTATCCCGGGAGATCACTACGGGACGGTATCCCGGGAGATCCCCCTGCACTTTTATTTTGGAACTACGGGACGGTATCCCGGGAGATCCC
>MU750102.1:66288-105673 GCA_026770625.1 Nicotiana glauca | reverse complement strand
GGAGCCATTTCTGCGTTCTTGAAATTTGGTAATATAAAGAGATGAGAGGTAGAGATTGTCCCACTGGGCGTGCCATAAATTTGTAACAACAAATTTTCGCGTCGAGAAAATAAATAATCAAGACTAGAAAATTGCGTAACAAAATATAGGATTTGATTTCAATAAATGAAAGTGTTACAATCTCTATGGTATTCCTATGATTCTTCAAGAATGTAAAGTATATTGATGAACTTGATTTTGATTTGATTCAAGGGCTTGTAAAGCTTGATCTTGAATCTCCTCCTTGAACTTGAATTTGTGCTTGATCACGAACAAGTAATTTGATCTTGAACGCCTTGATATTTGATTTGGATTCGTTCTTGATCTTGAACTTGAACTTGAACTCGTAGATTGAGTGCTTGAGCTTGTAGCTTGAATGCTTGAACTTGTAGCTTGAGTGCTTGAACTTGTAGCTTGTACAGAAATCTGTGGTGTTTGATCCAAGAGCTCTCTGCTTGCTTCTTGTTCTTAATTATGGTGTCTTCTAGCTTTATGAAGACCTCTATTTATAGTTGTAGGGAGTGGTATGGTTCTGCGATTTGATTGGTCCATTTGAATTGACCAATACCATCCAGACACTTGGCACAATTTAATTGGCTCACTTATTTGGCTTGGATTGCCACGTCACTTGACACATGTCATGACTTAATTGGCTCATTTACTTGTCTTGGATTGCCACATCACTTGATACGTGGCATGATTTTATTGGCTAATTCTTTTGACTTGGATTGCCACGTCACTTGACATGTGGCATGAGCCTGGGATTTAAGACGGGCTAATAGCCATTTGGACACTGGGCTACAGAAGTGGGCTTATCATTTAATTTATAGTCCAATTAAAAGGACTAGCCCAACACATGTATTGGATTTAACTAATTAACCCAATTTACTAGCCACAATATTTGTTTGGACTAGTATCTTGAATTTAATACGTTCCAGATTATTTTATAGATTTAAATCCAATAAAATTTAAATGCTTACAACGGCGTTGCAACTAATTTACATATTATTATATATGTCATACTTTTTGTATTATTCATAGTCGAATTATAATTTGTAAATATCAGGGCTTACGCCTCGCCTCCTCAGAGATAAAACGCCTCGCCTCGTGCCCCCGTCTTTTAAAACATTGATATGAATTATGAAATATTATACATTTACTGACTATTTTTAGTTTAAGAGATTAGATAGACGACTATTTGACTTAAATCTTCAAAAAAGAAAGTGGTAACTGAAAATCGATCTCTATTCCTTTAAATAAATAATTTAATATTTAACTAAATGCATCATTCAATCTTTTTGGAACATAAAAGTCAACAGATGCCATTAGATTAATTTTAAAAAAGAAATACATAAAATATTTAGTTTGATAAAAAATCATGAGTTCACCTACATCATATTTTGGGTACTAAATCCGCCCATGCATATAAAGAGCGGAAGGGCAATAGATATTAAATCTTAAGGTTCCATCTTTTTCATAACACTAAATTTAGATGTTTATCTTTTTTTTTGTTTTTTCATTCATTTCAGGTTCTGAATCTTTTATTTTTCAAAGGTGAGACAATTTCGAACAGTAATCAGACCAGATTAATTGTGGACTTTAATAAAGTGCGGAACCCTGGGGTCCATCATGTTTGTTTGGTTTCAAATTAGTCAGAAAATTCAGCCTTTGCATAATGACAAAAGGCATTTGATTACGGAATTTGATTATTGAGGGATCTTTATTAGTTGAAATCCAATCATAATCATCATGCTTCTTCTCGCACATGCTTAATTTAGTGGCCGTTTGGACACAAGAATGGTAAAATTCCCATAAAAAAAAAAAAAATTTCAAGTGAAAATCGTATTTGAAAATTAGAAATGTGTTTGGATATAAATATAATTTTGAATTATTTTTAAATTTTTGTGAATGATTTGAGTAAAAATTTTAAAATAGTTCTTCTAAGTTTTTAAATTTTCGAAAAATTTCAAAATATATCTTCAAGTAAAATTTGAAAATTTTATGGCCAAATATTAATTTCGAAAAAAAAAAAAAATTGAAAACAGTGAAAACATTTACATGGCAAATGGGCTTATCTTTTTTGTAAAAATTGCACGAGGCGCCCTCTTTAACCTGTAGCCGTTTTGTCTTTTTGTTTGCATCCGTACCCACTTTTTAAAAAACTTCAGCTTCCCCTTATAACTGAAAAACTTCAGCTCTAGAGAGCTGAAGTTTACGGGTTACTAAACAAAAACTTCAGCTCTAGAGCTGAAGTTTTTATTTTATAACTAGAGCTGAAGTTTCCGGGTTACTAAACAAAAACTTCAGCTCTAGAGCTGAAGTTTTTATTTTATAACTGGAAAATTTCAGCTCTAGAGCTGAAGTTTCCTAGTTAAAACATAGAAACTTCAGCTCTAGAGCTGAAGTTTTTATTTTATAACTTGAAAACTTCAGCTCTATAGCTGAAGTTTTGGGGCTACTAAACAAAAACTTCAGCTCTAGAGCTGAAGTTTTTATTTTATAACTGACAAACTTCAGCTATAGAGCTGAAGTTGTTATTTTATAACTGGCAAACTTCAGCTCTAGAGCTGAAGTATTCCGGTTACAAAGACAAAAACTTCAGCTCTAGAGCTGAAGTTTCCCGGTTACTAAACAAAAGCTTATAAAATAAAATTTCAGCTCTAGAGCTGAAGTTCGCGAGTTACAAAACAAAAACTTCAGCTCTAGAGTTGAACTTTAGGCCCGGCTACTAAAATGCTGAAGTTTTGTGTGATTGCCTTTGCTACTTCAGCCCCGTGTGCTGAAGTTATGCGAAAAAGCGGGTATCCTTACAATTTTTTTTGCAAAAGCGGGTACAGGTTAAAATGTGGCACAAAAAGCGGGTATAGATGCAATTGCCCCATCTTTTTTGGCTCGTTTTTACAACTCTTGTCATCATCCATGATACGAAAAAGGGTTCAAAATGCCTCTAAACTATTGGAAAATGTTTAAATATACCCTTCATCTACCTATGGTGCAAAAAATACCCTTTCATCCACTTTATTGGTTCACTTATGCCCTTTGACCCTTAGGTTAATGCTAAATTAAAAAAATATTATTATTCCTTTTGTAAAATTTAAAAAAAATAAAAAATATTTTTATTTTTTAACTAATGCACCAATAGTCTACTAATTTAGTAAAGTCTTCTTCTTATTATTTTTTAAAATTTTTACAAAAAATAATTCAGTTTTTACAAAAAAATATTTTTTTTATTTCAGGTTTTTAAAGCATTTTTTTTGTAAAAACTGAAGGAAAAAAATGTTTTAATAAAATATTTTCATTTTTCAAAAATTGTAAAAAAAATATTTTCGTTTTTTGAAAAATATTCTTTTTTTTCCAAATTTTTTAAAGCATTTTGTTTTATTTTGTTTTTCAGTTTTTCTTAAAGAAAAAATATTTTTCTTTTTAAAAAAACTGAAAAAATGAAGTAAAAAAATATTTTTCAGATACAAAAATATTTGTTGAAAATATTTTTTGTCTTTTTTATTAAAAAAATATCATTTTTTACAAAGAAAATGCTTTAAAAACTGAAAAAATAAAATATTTTTTGTAAAAACTGAAAAAAAGAAGAAGAAGAAGAGTTTACTAAATGAGTTGGCTACTTGTGCATTGGTTTAAAAAAAAAGAAAATATTTATAAAATATTTTTTTTTATGTTTTACAAAAAGACTAACAATTATTTTTTAATTTAACATTGACCGAACGGTCAAAGGGCATAAGTGAACCAAAAAGGTGGATGAAGAGGTATTTTTAGCCTAATAAATAAATGAAGGGTAATTTTAAACCTTTTCTAATAATTTGAGGGCATTTTGAACCCTTTTCCGTTCATGATATGCTAACCCTCTTAAATAGATTCACAAAAGCAAATTTCCACATTGCGTGCGCATGGGTACCTCTTTATTATTCCTTATATATGTGCAGATAATTCCTTATTATTCCTTCGAGTCATGGAATAAGCCTTGGTTATAAGTTCGTTTCGTGAAATAAGCCTTGATATTTATATTTGGGTAGATTGCTTATATTACACCTTCTTCAGATGCGGTCCTTCTCGAACCCTGCATTATTACGGAATGCCGGGCTGCCTTTTTTAGTATTAATTGAAATCTTTATACAAGGAACCAGACACACACATATATATAGTTATACATATAGTACATTTGTGACTAATTTTAGTTTTGGTGGATGACTTGACGACTATTTAAGTTAATTGTAAGATATTTTAAGTGAATCTTATTCCAAAATTCACATTTTCAGACTTTCAATCATGAGCTGTAAGCCTTTAACTAACCGCATAATGTTTCCAAATTTTGAACTGTATACCACAGCCTTAGTTGTCAACTCACTCTTTTAATATCTTGCTCCTCTTCATATGATCATATAATATAATACTTCTTTTTATTCTCACATTTTTCTTCCTTTCTTTTTTTCTGTTACGTTCCTCGACAAAATCCACCTGTTTTTTCCTTCTTTATTTTGTCTTCTTATTCCTCTATCTCATAACACACACACAAGAGAAGCAAGCCAATAAAAAGAAGAAAATCGAATTATAATGAGTGTAAAAACACTACTAATTTGCAGGACAGAGGTGGTGATTTCAAGAATCAGAAGTAAGAATAATGAACGGTGAATATAGGCCGAGGACAATGTGGAGAAACTTGAAACAACGGTTGGGATTCACTGGGCTAGCCTGTTGTGGGTCCACTTGGAACCTGAGAATATCGGATATGACGATAAGAGAAGAAGAAGAAGCAGAGGAGGCCCAAATACAGGCCCAATTATTTGGTGAAGAAGAGCCCATGATCGTGGCCCATCAAGGGAGCGTGAACCTTGCTACAGCTCTGGCGGCAGAGCGTCGATTCCGGAGCGTGGGTACCACGGCGAAACTGAAGACGTTGATGAGGTTGTTTGAGGAAACAGACGGAGGAGATGAGAAGAGCAGTCTTAAGTTGTACAGTAAAGAAGGAGGTGGAGTTGATGAGATGTGCTGCGTGTGCATGGAGAGGAATAAAGGCGCGGCGTTTATTCCCTGCGGACATACCTACTGTAGGGTTTGTTCCAGAGAGGTGTGGTTGAACAGAGGCTTGTGTCCGCTTTGTAACCGTTCCATTAGTGAGATTCTCAATATTTTCTGAGATTGACTCTTATTGTTTATCATTTTACTTTAATTTCTATAGGTTTTCATTTTCATCATTTTGATTTTGGTTTTCTTCTGCGTTGATTCAAAGAGGAGTTATATCTTCACTCCTTTTTATTGTTTAGGAATTTTTGTGTAGGGAAATTCTTATTGGAAACAACGAAGTGAAGAAATGAAAAGAATTTAACAGTAAGTTGTTAAGAAAAAAAGTGTTTCTTGCATTTAATTGCTCTTGCATTCAAGATCCGAAAGAGAACTTTATATTTTGGCAGCCTAATATGTAACGGATCGGTCATTTTGCTTGATAGATCCCCATTCCCCTATTTAAAACTTCTCGTATGTGCTTTTATTGTTCTATGACTTGCGGGGATGGTTGGTTTGGTTTTGGAAGGGTTCGATCGAATTCAGAATACTTAGTTCCATAATAGTGGCCTAAGGTGGTCAAGTTTGACTTGAGTCAACACTTTTAGTAAGAGCCCTCAGAATCGAGATTTGGAGGTTCCAATAGTTTCGTATAATGATTTTGGACTTGGGCGTATGCTCATATTGAGTTTCGGGTGGGCCGGAAGTATTTCGACGCTTATTGTTGAAAGTTGGCATTTTGAAGATTTTAGAATTCTCTAAGTTTGACTTGAAGTGGATTTTGGTATAATCGATGTCCGTTTGAGATTCCGAACCTTGGAATATGTTCGTATTGTGATTTATGACTTGTGTGTAAAATTTAGTGTCATTTCGATTTGTCTAAGTATGTTTCGACGTGTTTCGGAGCTGGATGAAATGAGTTTGAATTTAGAAGTTGATTAATGAGGTTTTAAGGCACTTTTAGGTGTTGTTTTATGTGTTTCGAGGCTTCGAGTAAGTCCTCAATATGTTTATGGACTAGTTGATACATTTGGACAGGTCTCGAGTGACTCGGGTGTGTTTCGGACCATCCAGAGCATGTTTGAACTTGGCTGAAAACTGCTGGTGTGCTTCGCGATTGCGAAGATAGTCCCACGATCATGAAGAAGGGATTTTGAAGGAGCAGCTGATTTCCCTTCGCAAACTTGAAGAAGGGTCCGCGAATGCGAAGGAGGACCTGGCAGTGCTTCGCGAATGCGGAGGCCCAACTGCGACCGTGAATAAGAAAAAGGGCGAAGCTTGGCAGGAAGGCTTTTCGCCTTCGCGAATACAACCTTGGAATCGCGACGCTGAAGGCTAGAAAGTGATTCATCGTGAACGCGACCATTAGGTCGCGAACGCGAAGTGTATTTTGGGTGGTGTCAGAATTTGGCCTTCGCGATCAAAAGGCATTTTCTGCGATCACGAAGAAGGAATCACTAGGCAGACTTGAATTTATTACTGGATATAGTCTCTTTTCTCTCATTTTCCACTGGTCTTGGACGGATTCGAGAGCATTTTGTGGGGGACTTTTATCAATATTACAAGGTAAGTAATCCCTATCAATTATTGAGTTAAATACACGGATTATGGATAGATTTAATATGAAATTTGTGGAATTTTGTTTGGAACCTAGGGTTTGGTAAAAATGAAATTTGACCACGAAATTAATTATGGAATTGGAAATTTGAGTTCGTGAGTTCATAGGTAACATTTATCTTTGAAAATTTTCGGAATTTGGGCACGTGGGCTCGAGGTGATTTTTATGGACTTTCCGAATTTGGTTTGGAAATTAGTTTAATAGTTAATTATGAACTTTTGAGCATATGTTGATTAGTTTATACGACTTTGATTAGTTTTGGGTTGCTCGGTGTCGTTTGAGGAGTTCAAGTGAGGTTGAAGAGCCGATTGAGGATTTGGAAGCGAGGTAAGTGTCTTGCCTTACCTTGCAAGAGGAAATTTATCCTCTTAGGTAAATTAATTATTCTGTGCTACTGGTTGTGGGGAGCTACGTATACATGAGATGACGAGAGTTCGTACGCAGCTATATTCATATTATGTCCAGGTAGACTTAGATTCACATAATGCCTTAGCTATTTATATTTATATTGTGTATTGATTTTTTAAATTATGACTTAGATTGAGGATTAAAAAAAAATATACACATTTAGCCTCTTACTTTGGAAAATTAGGAAATATTTGATGAACTATGGATCCATGTTTTCTCAACTTACATGTACTTCCGCGAGCGAGGTATGTTCTCCTCTTATGGGACGGGTCGTTCATCTTGACAGTGTTGTAAATTACTCTGATAAGATCAGGCATCGTTTGACTCGGTAGTATTGAGTATCACTATTCCTATGGGATCATCCCGTGCGCCACGACATATTCATGATTAATACTTGAGATTAGAATTGATGATGGTAACAATTGAGTTAGAGCCTTCAAGGCTATGTGATATAGGTCCATGTTGGAGATTTATTATTAATGCTTTGCCTGTTTCGTTGTTACTTATTGTACATCTTCCATGTCTACTTTATGTATTTTTAATGCTGTTTGACCACTAGTAAGTGTTAAGTCGATCCCTCGTCACTACCTCTTTGAGGTTAGACTAGATGCTTATTCGGTGTGCGTTGTTTTACGTACTCACACTATACTTCTGCACTGAATGTTCAGGTACTGAGATAGGTACTTCCAGTAGTCACACGGGCGCGTAGCCGCACTTCCACGGAGACTTAGTGGTGAGCTTCCTGTCTTGCCTCAATATGCAGCACTGGAGTCTCCATTTACCTTGTTTACTATTTATGTCTATTATACTTGAGACAATAATTGTATCGATTCTGTATATTTTCTAGATTGCTCATGCACTTGTGATAGATGATTTTGGGAGCTTCTAGCGTTTATGTAATGTTGTAATACTTATTATTAATATCACTGTTGTTTATGTATTACTAAAGGTGTAAACGGGTCGGATTGACCCGGTTCCGAACGGGCCTAGACTGATTTAATACCGGTCCGAACCGATAGGTAGGGAGCCGGGTAGGGCTGGATTAGGACGGGGAACAGATTGTGCCGGGTAGGATACAGGTACCTGTTAACCGGACCGGTCAGAACCGATATTGTCAAGTCAAGTTCGAACCGGTTGACTGGACCGACCCGACCCGCCCGGACCAATTCAATGGCTATTTCAAAACAATTCTTTTTTTTAATATAGTTGGCCGTTGGCAACAGTCAACTGTCATTTTGACCTTTGGCCAACGGTTATTTTGCAAGAATAGCCCTTTTTGGCATTTTTTTTCAAAAATAACAATTTTAGTATTTATTATTTTAGCCCTTTAAAAAACTATAAATATACTCCCCCTCTTCTTTATTTCTTCACTCATCTCTCAATTCTCAAACCCAAATTCTCAATTGGCATTCTCTCATTCTTCATCTAAATTGCAATCAACTATTTGGCTCTCATTTTCTTTGCCTAGAGCTGATTTTCATTTATATAACATAGAGTATAACAATGGAGGGGGACATAAACCTGACCTCCAAAAATAAAGTGAAAGGGCATTTGTTTGTCCAATATTGACAATCAAATGACACATGTATGCTATGGATGAGATTCCAATTATCTAACCCTAAATGGTAGATAATCAGATATACAAAAACAAGCTGAAGATAACCTAGGTCAACTATACAAGATAGCACAAGTAAACCTAAATCTATCCAAAAATTGAGTTGGAAGAGCATCTTCCATATACAAGCAGTTCTACAACTATTGAAAGTATAGAATTTCCTAAGAGAGTTTGACAAAAAACCATATGAAAGAAGTGGCTATATTTAGTTTAGCTTTGACATTGAGTACAAAGAGAGCTATATTGAAGATAGTAAGCAGAGAACTCCAGTCGATTGGGCTAAGAGGCTGCATTGTCCTGTTGTTGACAGAAGAGAGTGAGCACAGTTTTCCTTTGCTTCCCAAAGCCATGCTATATCCTTCTCCTGTGGCCTGGGTGTTGAATGGTGGCTTGACAAGTGTGGGTTGTTGTTGCTGAGATGTAGCCTGAATCTTTGCCTTCTTGGAGATTTCAGGCTGCTGGAAAACCTTCAGTTTCAGATAGGCAGAAAGATAGGAATCTTGGCGTTGCATTCTACTGAGGACTGGAGGCCTCTTGATTGGGTCAACTGAAGCATTTATAGTAGAGTGAGCATCTGAGATGCTAATACCACTGATTAGGAATGCATCAGTTGTCCAAGTCTGCTCCTGGGACCTGCAAAGATTAGCAAACCTGTTAGAAAAGGGGGGCTCATAATCCAGGTTCTTGTGGATGCTGGATATGAGTCTGGGGGCAGGGGTAGTTATGACCCCTGGTTCATGAATAAATACTGAGTAGGTTCTTGTGTAGACTACAATTAGTTGAATTGTTGTTTTTGTGGTTGGAGAGGTGTGTAGGAAGTGAAGAATTCTGCTGCAGGTATTTGTATTCCTGTAGTTCTGAACTGCACATTCAGGTTGGTGTAGGGATATGGGTTTGGGGTAAGGTTTGGGGCTGAAGATTGGCAAAAGGAGGAGTTCAGCTATCTCTTGTGGAGCTGAGACTGCTGCTTTATTTTTGAGCTTTTTGGTGGTTTCTGTTATTGACTGATGGTGGTACAAAAGGAGATAAATTTTATTCAGTTGATATGTTTCCAGAGGAATGAGCATCATAGATGCTAATACCTCACTCTGGAACCATATCAACTGTTTAAAAGAGGTGGAGTTCCTGGTACCTTCAAAAAAGAAGAAAGCAAGGTTAGGAAAAAGAGTGGCATTTCCGCCCAGATTCCAGATTTTACTGTTATTGTTGTGAAGTTTGATTCTGATGTGTGTGTGTGTGATCAGATGTGGAGAATGGGTAGTTAATGATTGATGGTATCTTGAGGTGTTTTCTAATATGGGGTTGATGTTGTTTGTGAGGGGAAAGTGAAGTGTTAGAGTGATATTTAGGAGAGGAGATGATTGACTCCAATGGTTCTGTTCGGTTTTTGTGTGTTAGTAATTGAGTGATTTGGGTTGTAGTAGCTGGGAATTGGGTGATGTATTTAACCAAGAGTATGTTCTCCATATATATAGAGAACATTCTTCTTGGTTAACCTTTGAAAGAGAAAGTAATACACCTGCATAAAAGAAGCAAACATTAGAAGAAAACTAGGCATTTCTGCCCTTTGCCCTGTTCTTACTGTGGGTGTCACTGTGAGGTCTTCTTTTGGCTATGTGTTTATTGGCCATTGTGGTGTATGGGTGTGTAGTTTTGGAGATGGTGTGGACTGATAGAGAAGCTCCCAGAAGGAAGGTGAATTCAGTCATAACTATGAGAAGAAGAAGCATGAGCATAACTGGAGCTTGCATGATTTGAGTGGGCCCGAGTCTTTCTAGTCTTCTTGTGCCTGAAGGCAGGAGTACCCAAGTAATCTTGCTAAACCTGCCCTCTGATGTGAGAAGGAAGAGCAGAGGCATTGTGAAACTCAGTCATTATGGTGACATCATGACTGAGTTTAGACAAGGAGTCTGCAGGGCAGTTGGCTTCCCTATATGTATGAGAGCAAATGAAGCTTTCACAGCTGTTGCAGAGGTCTAAGAGCTGTTGAAGCTTCATTTTGATGCACCAGGGGAGCTTGTTGCCATTGGTTAGCCACTGAGTAAAGAGAGCAGAATCAGTTTCTAAATGGATTTTAGAGAATCCATTATCTAAACACCATTTGATTCCTATGAAGGCAGCTTCAGTTTCTGCAAAGTTGTTTGTTCCTTCCCCAAGAGGAGAAGCCATAGCATGGATAAACTTAGAACCGTGATATCTGATAATCACTCCTGCACCAATCTTGCCTGGGTTTGAAAGAGCACTCCCATAACTGTTGACCTTAACAAAACCATAACTTGGCTTATTCCATACTACTTGAGTAGAGACGGTTTGATGTTTCAGATTCTCAATGAAGAGATAAAGATCCTGCCAGTTGAGAGGCCATTTGATTTCTGGAAATTTGGCCCTCAGCAGCAAGTTAATGTCAGAATTGATGGAGAAAAACACCCTAGTCAAGGAAGATGATTTTTCCCCATATTTTGCACTACACCTATTATTCCATAAATTCCAACTGATAATGATAGGGAGTGAATGAAGGATGATATTTTGGACGTCATTGTTACTGTGAAGGAGCCACCATTTCATCAGAAGTTTGAAAGGCAGTTCTTCAGTTTGAATCCCCATAATGCCACCAAACTTTTTCCACACTATCTTGGCAAAATTTCCCCTACTGAAGATATGGTCAATAATTTTATTTGAGTGGGAAGAGCAGCATACACATCTAGTTACAGTAGGACTGCTAAAGGCAAGCACCCTGTCATCAGTGGGGAGCTTATTCCTGATGGCTCTCCAGAGGCAAAAGGACCACTTGAAAGGGATCTTCTTATGCCATGTCATTTTTTTAGAGAAATTAGGCTATTTCTTGACTCTAATCAGCTCCCAGGCAGATACACAAGTAAACCTGCCATCTGAATTAGGGCTCCAAATAGCAACATCTTAATTATTATTGAAGAAGATGGGAGTCTGCATTATCAAGTGGATCATGTTGGCAGGAGCAGCTTCATTAAGTTTTTGGAGCCTCCAATGGCCATTATCCCAAAAATGGCAAACTGTGACATTGCCTGGCCTGCCCCCTCATGTCTATGATCAGCTAAGGTGCCAATTCCTAACCAGTTGTCCCACCAAAAGCTGTAGTTCACTGAATGTAATCTCCAGAATATACTCTTCTCAGCTTCTTTTTTGTTGGTCATTAATCTCTTCCATGCTTGTGATTGACCTGAATTCCATTTCTTGGAGATGGGATTAGATCTTTTACAGTATTTGGATTTCAGGAAATCACTCCATAAGGAATGATTGGTTCTGAAGTGCCACCATTGTTTGTATTTCATAGCCCTGCAGATGTCATCAATTCTTCTGAAACCTAATCCAACCTCATTTAGGGGGTAACATAGTTTGTGCCAAGAGGCCCAATGATACTTTCTTTTGTTATTATCCATACCCCAAAAAAATTTGCTGCAAGCTTTTCCACCTATTTCCTAACTATCTTAGGAGGGGATATAGCTGCCAGAAGGTGAATTGGCATTGCTTGGAGGAAATGTTTGATCAGAGTAGCTCTTCCCCCATGAGACAACATTTTACCATGCCAACCCTTGATTATGCTCACAATCTTAGAGACTAGGGAGCTAAAGTGGATGATTCTCTGCCTTCTAATGTATAGGGGGCAGACAAGATATGTGAGTGGAGAAGACTTCTTGGTGAACCCTGTGACAGACTGGATTCTTCTAACAGCAGAAGGGAAGGCACAAGGAGAAGTCATGAAGTGACTTTTATGTTTATTAATCTGTTGGCCAGATGTGTTTTCATAATTGTTCAAAATCCACACGATTTTTTGAAGAGAGGACCTTTTCCTTGAGGAGAAGATAATGATATCATCAACAAAAATCAGGTGATTGACTTGAGGGCCCCTTCTTTCCATGTAAAAACCATTGAATATTTGGTCATGGTTAAGGATATTGAGCATTCTGGAAAGGAGTTCAGCACTTATGATGAATAAAGCTGGGGAAAGAGGGTCTCCTTATTTTAGGCCCCTTGTGGAATGGAAGAACCCCCATCTGGATCCATTGACAATTACAGAGTACCAATTATTAGACATAGTCCTCCATATCATGTCAATGATCCTTTCTCCAAACCCCATTCTCCTGAGCATAATGCAAGTAAAATTCCATGAGACCCTATCATATGCCTTGGCCATGTCTAGCTTGATGACCACATTTGAACCTTCATTAGGCTTCTTAATACCATGGACAATTTCTTAAGCAAGCATGATATTTTCTGAGATATTCCTTCCTTTTACAAATCCAGATTGGTTGGCAGAGATAATTCTGGGGAGAATGGGGCCAATTCTGGTGCAAATGACTTTGGATATGATATTGTTGATGAAGTTGTTGAGGCTAATGGGTCTAAATTCAGTCAGAGAATTAGGAAACTCCACCTTTGGCAGAAGAACCAAGCATGCACTAGTCATGTACTTAGGCATAGTACATCCCCCAAAGAAGGATAGAACTATATTGAGGAGGTCATGCTTGATAATGTCCCATCAAGATTGATAAAATATGCCATTAAAACCATCTGGCCCAGCAGCACTGGTGGGGCTCATGGAGAAGACAACTTCTTTGAGTTCTGATAGAGTAGGATCTGCAGACAGAAAGTCATTATCTTCTTGAGTGATCATGGAAGGGATACATGATAGTAGGTCTTCTCTGATAATTCCTCCAGGATCAGTGAATAGGTTTTGAAAGAAGTCACATGTTGCACTACCAATAGTCTCACCCCTTCGAATCCACTGCTTATCTTCATCTTTGATCTTGTGAATGTATATATTTCTTATTCTATCACTGATGAGACTGTGGAAGTATTTAGAGTTTGCATCATCTTACTTGAACCATTGAAGGTATGTTTTTTGTTTAATAAAGCTCTCCTCTAATTTCATGTATCTTATATTTTGAGCTTTAAGGTCATGGAGTCTTTCCCTGTCAGTTTCGTCATTGGTCTGAGCCCAAACCATCTCAGCTGCCTTGACTTTTCTTCATATTCTTTAGCTTTTTGGAAGATGTCACCAAATTCTTGCCTTGACCACTGACTTAATCCAGTAGATAAGCCTTTCAGCTTCTGATGAAATATCCACATTGGACTGCCAGATACCTTTGTATCCCATATTCCTTTCACAAATGGTTTGAAGTTTGCATTATCAACCCATAAGTTGAGGAACCTAAAATACTTGGTGCCATTATCTTGCCTAACTCTGATTTCCATGAGGAGGGGGGTGTGATCTGATCCCGTTGAAGCTAGATGAGAAATAGTAGTGGCAGGGAAAGCAACTAACCATTGATCATTGGCCAATCCTCTATCTAGTCTTTTCCAGACAATGGAGCATTGACCTCTACCATTGGACCAGGTGCATCTGGGACCGTAAAAGCCCAGTTCAGCCAATCCACAATCTTCCATCATGCATAAAAAGTCCAAACTTTTGTTCATATGATAAGGAATACCCCCTATCTTCTCATCCACTGTAGCAATAACATTGAAGTCACCAATCACACACCAAGGAGAATCATAAGTTGCTGATTTATTTCTCAACACCTCCCATAAAGGTCTTCTCATATTTGGCTTGAATTTGGCATAGACTACTGTGAGGAAGAAAGGGGTATCACTTTCAACATGTCTTATCTGTAAGGTCAATTGTTGTTCATCATGATCTGTTATAGCTGCAATAAATTCTTTATCCCAAAAAACCCAAATCTTGTCATTAACATTGGAGGCAACTTGGTGTATTGAGAGTTGGAGTTTGAAAAGGTTGATATGAGAGGTATCAAGGAATGGTTCAAGAACAACAATAAAGGAAAGTTTGTGGATGTGTTTCAGAATTCTGAGCCTTTCAATAGCTCCAGAGGATCTGATGCCTCTTGCATTCCAAATGATTATACTAATCATTGGAAAGAAGGTTTTAGGTTGTGTTTGGGTGGGACACTGCTGCTCCTATTTCTAGCAGCTCTGCTTCTTGTTAGCCTTGATGAAGGTCTCATTCTTGATGATAGTGTTTCAGGAACATCAACCTCCTAATTATGGTTTCCATTTACAGCAACAATCAAGAGTTTACAGTGTTGCTCCTCTTCACTAGATTCATCATCAACATCTTGATCCCCAAAAATTTCATCTTCTGATTCAATTGGCTTGTAGTCATCTTGCTTTGGGGTATATCTGTTAAGAGGGCATTCTTCCAAGACCATCTCAAGAGAATTCTAGAGATGGTTTTTTCTAGGAATGCTGGAGGGAATAGAGGTGGTTTTTTGTGTTTTGGGTGTTGTTTCTTTTAACATTGGTGGCTATGTTTGTTTCATTGTCATTTGAGGGTAGTTCTTTGTTGGGGAGTAATGGTTGGGAGAGAGAGGGGTTAGCTACTAAGTTCTTGTAGGTAGAGGAATCCATTGTTACATTAGGATCAGGTCTGAAGCTTTTTTGGACAATAAGACTCTGAAATTGGGATTCATCTGGTGGTTCATTTATGCTGATGCCTACATTTTTGTTTCTTATAGCTTTCCTCTTTTTCTGACTGGGTTTGTTTTTTGATTTCTGAGTCTGAACTGGTATTTGAAAGTTAGCTGCAGCTTTGGCTTTTCCTTTGAGCAATGCTTACATTTGTTCAGAAGTTTTCTCATCAGAGGTGGAGGACTCAGATTCCTCTTCCACAATCACATTTTCAGAAAGAAGAGCCTGTTGTTTGCCTAAATTATTGACTATGGTCGCAGGGGATGTGAGGTCAATCCTATGGTCAATCAATGGTGCGTCAACACACTCATGCTGAACATGAAGAGTTTGGATTGAAATAGGCTCATTTGATTCCTTAAGATTTTTTTAAAAGGCTAAGTTTGACTTTGTTCAATATTTTTAGAAAACGGACCAGGATTTTTATTTTGACAGTCTCGAAGGGCCCATAGGAAAATATGGGACCTGAGCGTATGCCCGAAATCGAATTCCAAGGTCCCTAGACCGAGTAATGAATTTTTATTGGAAATTGTTAAATTGAAATTCTAAGGATTTAAAGAAACTAAATGATGATTGATCACATTGGTATCGGGCTCGTATGTTAGTTTCGGAGCCCGTCACAGGTCCAATATAATATTTAAGACATGCCCGCAAAATTTAATGTCAATTCGAGTAGGTTAAGTTCGTTTCGGCTCGTTAGAGGTGAATTAAGAACATGAAATTTATAAGTTTGATTCAAATGGTTTTAGAGGGTGGTTCTTAGATTTAACATTGTTTCGGGCGTTCCAAAGGTTCGAGCATGTCCGTTTCATAATTTCAGACTTGTCGGTATGTTCGGGTGGGGCCCGGGAGCCCTGAGCGTCAATCGAACGAGGCTCGAGTGAAGTTGGAGAAAATGGAGAAGTGCTGAAGCTTCAGCTGCTGTCATAACCGCACCTGTGGTTGGTCAGCCGCAGGTGCGAGACCGCAGAAGCGGTCGTCCACTCGCATATTCGGCCAGGCCAAAACAGCAGAAGTGGTCCCAACTCGCTTGGTCCAATTTCACAGATGCGGCCTTCTTTTCGCAGAAGCAGGACCGCAGATGCGGTCCCCTGACCGCAGATGCGGAAATCGCTGAAGTAGTGAGCTTCATTTAATACGGGTTCTAAGTTATTTTTGCCATTTTTCACTCCTCTATTGGTCGATTTTGGGGCTTTTGAGAGAAGCCTACCAATTAGCATCTTGAGGTAAGTTTATTCTACCTATTCCTATTTTAATGCTTGTGTCTTAGGTAGATTAACACATTAAGATTAAGGTAAAATCATGGGGTTAGAGCAAAACCTAGGGTTTTGGTAAAACTTAGCTTTTCCACAAAATTGGTTATGAAATGAAGTAGAAATCATATATTATTGATCCTTAGGTTAGAAATAACAACTTCCTTCAAAACATTTTGGAATCCAGGCACGTGGGCCCGGGGTCGGATTTTAGGAAACTCGTGTTTAAGGTTGGGAAATTGTGTTAATAGTTGGAATGTGATCTTGTGAGCTTGTATTGACTAGTTCTTACCCCATTTAACTAGTTTTGGATCGTTTGGCTCCAAGTTGAGAGTTCGGGCTCGTTCATGATATTGGGAGTGCACTTTGGAGCGATGTGATTCTCCTTTCTAACCTTGTAAGAGGGAATTGTCCTCATAGGAGTAATAATTGTATAATTTTCCACTAAATGTGGGGGATACGTATGCACTAGGTGACGAGATTCCGTGCGTAGCTACTATCATGCTAAATGTCCGGGTAGTTTAGGACTCGTATCATGCTATATTTGCAAAATATTATATGTCTTCATGCTAATGTGATGATTTAGGATATGCTAGAGAATTGGAAATGAACATAAATGAACATATGTATTGTTGAGCACTTGTATGAGTTGATTTGAATATAAATGCGCCTTCTATATTTTTCTGTTGATAATTGGTATTTGTGGATCGACCGATCGCCTCGATTGAAATAGATGCATCTAGGGTTCGCGCCCTTCGACCCTTTGGCGGTGCACAATTTCTTCTCTATTCGATCGGGCCGTCTACCTCTGCATAATGTGCGCATGCTATTTATGTGAATTGTTATTGAGGTCTTTTCTGATAAATGGTTTGAAATGTGAATTATAACGGTGATATTAGATGACATGACTTAGACATCCTTATTTCATCTGTTATCTAATTGTGACCTTCATGCTGGGCATAACATCATATTATATTAATTGACCCTAGTAGGTATCAAGTCGGCCTCTCGTCTCTACTTCTTCGAGATTAGACAGGATACTTACTGGTTAGATATTATTTATGTACTCATGCTACACTGCTGTACTTAGTTGTACAGGCTATGAGGCACATACATCTGGCTATCGGACCGGTGCGCGTCCCTGATCATAGTCCGAGATTTCCATGGTGAGCTGCTTCCCTTCCTGTGCTGATCAACAGCTTGATGGAGTCTGTCTTACTTTTGACTGTCTATTCTGTTTTAGATAGTAGGATAGGTTTATTATTTTCTATATTCTACTAGTTGCCCACAGCTTGTGACATCAGATCTTGGCACACATATTAGTAGAGGGCAGGTCCTGCAGATGGTGGCAGTTTTATGTTCTTGGCAGACCTACAGGTTCTCCTCCTATCACTTGGAGTCAGTTCACACACTTTTTTCTAGACAGGTATATTCCACCCTCTGAGAGGGAAGAGCTGCAGTACCAGTTTGAGCAGCTCGAGCATGGTCAGATGTTCGTGACCGATTATGAGGCGATGTTTTCTAAGTTATCACGCGATGCATTGATGATACTTCCTACTGATGTAAAGAGGGTGCGGAGGTTTGTTGCAGGGTTGCATTCTGGCATCAGGGCCAACATGGCCCGAGAGGTGGAGATGAGGACTCTTTATCAGTTAGTAGTGGAGATTGCTCGGAGGATTGAGGGCTACCGTCTAAGGGGTTGGGAGCAGATGAGTAGGATAAGAGGGCTAGATTCTCCGGAGAGTTCAGAGGTGCCCCGGCTAGGGGAAGAGGTCAGTTTGGGAGGGGACATCCCAGCTGGCCCCCATATTCAGCACCACCACCTGCTCGGGGTGCTTCAGTGCCCCCCTATTTCAGCGCCATACCAGAGAGTTCTTACTGCCCACCAGCTATTTAGGGTTGTTCTGGTGGGTATTTATGTCCTCAGGGTTCTTCTGATTCATATTTCAGTGCTATGCCGGAGAGTTCATATCGTCCACTGGCTATTCAAGCTTCATCCAGTGGGTTTATAGGGCATCAGGGTCAGCCATCAGGGCAGCAGATTGCCACACCACAAGGTTGTTTCGAGTGTAGAGACCTTGGTCATATACTTCCCCGGGCTTCGGTGCAAGGCAATACATCAAGGTCAGCAGCTTATGATTTTAGCACCGGCTGCCCAGCCACCTAGAGGTGGAGGGCAGACTGGTAGAGGTCGTCCTAGAGGTGGAGGCCAGGAAGGGAGAGGTCAGCCAGCTACTGCTCAGTCAGGTGGAGGCCGGCCAGCCGACGCTCCAGCCAGATTCTATGCCCTTCCAGCTAGGCCAGATGCATTAGCCTCAGATGTCGTCATCACAGGTATTATTTCTATCTGTGGTAGAGATGCTTCGATATTATTTGATCCAGTGTATACCTATTCGTATATGTCATCTCTATTTGTTCTTTTTCTAGTTATTGCTCCTGAGCCCTTGGGCACTCCTGTTCATGTGTCCACTCATGTGGGTGATTTTGTGGTTGTGGATCGGATCTACCGGCCCTGTGTGGTCACATTATATGGTTTTGAGACTAGAGCAGATCTCTTGTTGCTTGATATGATCGACGTTGAGATCATCCTAGGCATGGATTGGTTATCTCCATATCACGCCGTCCTAGATTGACATGCCAAGACTCTTATTTTACCGATGCCAGGGTTGCCAGGGTTGGAGTAGAAGGGTTCTATAGTTGATACATCTACCCGGGTTATCTCTTTCCTGAAGGCCGGCAAATGGTTGAGAAGGTGTGTTTGGCATATTTGGCTTATGTTTGGGACACCACAGCAGAGTATCCAATGATTGATGTAGTTCCAGTAGCTTGGGAGTTTACCTATGTCTTTCCTTCTGATCTTCCTGGCATGCCACTGGATCGTGATATTAATTTGGCTCCAGGCACCCAGCCTATATCTATCCTACCGTACCGCATGGCTTTGAATGAGCAGTTTGAGGAGTTGTTAGCAAAGGGGTTTGTTAGGCCCAGTGTTTCACCTTGGGACGCACTAGTGTTATTTGTGAAGAAGAATGATGTGACTATGCGGATGTGCATTGACTACTTCCAGTTGAACAAGGCTACCATCAAGAATAAGTACTTGTTGCCACACATTGATGATTTGTTCGACCAGTTGCAGGGTTCTAGGGTGTTCTCTAAGATCGACTTGAGGTCGGGGTACCATCAGTTGAAGACTCGGGACTCGAATGTTCCAAAGATCGCATTACGAATGAGGTATGTCCATTATGAGTTTCTGGTGATGTCCTTTGACTTGACTAATGCCCCAGCAACATTTATGGACTTGATGAAAAGAGTGTTCAAGACTTATATTGATTCCTTTGTCATCATCTTCATTGATGACATATTGATATACTGCCGTAGCCTAGAGGAGCACGAGCAACATTTGAGGGTAGTGCTTCAGACCTTGCGAGTGCAGAAGCTATATGTTAACTTCTCCAAGTGCAAGTTCTAGCTAGAGTCGGTGGCATTCTTGGGGCATATTGTGTCAAGAGAGGTTATTAAGTTGGACCCCAAGAAGATTGAGACAGTTCAGAGTTGGCCACGTCCTAATTCAGGGACCGAGATCAGGAGCTTCCTGGGGTTAGCAGGCTATTACAGGCGATTCGTGCAGGGCTTTTCATCTATTGCATCACCTCTGACTAGATTGACCCAGAAGGGTGCTCCTTTCCATTGGTCCAATAATTGTGAGGCGAGTTTTTAGGAGCTCAAGACAGCCTTGACTACAGCACCAGTTCTTGTGTTGCCTTCCGGTTCAGGGATGTATACAGTATATTTTAACGCTTCAAGCATTGGATTGGGGTGTGTATTGATGCAGGATGGGCGAGTTATTTCCTGTGCTTCACGCTAGCTGAAGATTCATGAGAAGAATTATCCCGTGCACGATTTAGAATTGGCCGCGATTGTTCATGCTCTCAAGATATGGAGGCATTATGGGGGTGTCATGTGAGGTTTATACTGATAATCGCAGCTTACAGCATTTCTTCAAGTAGAGGGATCTCAATTTGAGGTAGTGTAGGTGGCTTGAGTTATTGAAGGATTATGACATCAGCATCGTTTATCATCCGGACAAGGCAAATGTGGTTGCGGATGCCTTAAGCAGGAAGGCAGAGAGTATGGGTATCTTGGCATTCATTCCAGCAGGGGAGAGACCACTAGCTTTGGACATTTAGTCCTTGGCTAACAGACTTGTGAGGCTGGATATTTCGGAGCCCTGCCGAGTCCTTGTGTGTGTTGTTGCTCAGTCTTTATTATTGGGACAGATCAAGGCCCGGCAGTTCGATGATCCCCACTTGGCGGTTCTTAGAAAGACAATGTTGCAGGGTAGTGCCAAGGAGGTCTCTATTGGCGAGGATTGTCTTCTACGAATCCAGGGTCACTTTTGTGTTCCTAATGTTGATGGTCTGAGGGAGAGGATCCTGGAGGAGGCTCACAGTTCGCGGTATTCCGTTCATCTGGGTGCTACGAAGATGTATCGTAACTTGAAGCAGAATTACTGGTGGCAGAGGATGAAGAAAGACATAGTGGAGTATGTGGCTAGGTGTTTGAATTGCCAGCAAGTCAAGTACGAGCACCAGAGGCCGGGTGGCCTACTTCAGCAGATGCCTATACCACAGTGGAAGTGGGAGCTCATTACTATGGATTTTGTAATTGGGTTTTCCCGAACCTTGCAGAAGTTTGATGCAGTATGGGTCATTGTGGATAGGTTGACCAAGTAGGCACACTTTATACCGGTTGTGACTACTTACACTTCAGAGAGATTGGCTTAGATTTACATTCAGGAGATAGTCTGGTTGCATGGTGTGCCTGTTTCTATCATATCAGATAGAGGCCCTCAGTTCACTTCTCATTTCTGGAGAGCTGTTCAGGGTGAGTTGGGGACCCGCGTGGAGCTTAGCACAACATTTCATCCATAGACCAACGGGCAGTCGGAGCTGAGAGTTCAGATCTTGGAGGACATGCTTAGAGCATGTGTGATTGACTTTGGAGGGCAGTGGGATCAGTTCTTTCCTTTGGCAGAGTTTGCTTACAACAACAGCTACCAGTCCAGCATCGAGATGGCTCTATTTGAGGCCTTGTATGGGTGATGATGTCGTTCTCCTTTCGGGTGGTTTGATCCTGGTGAGGCTAAGTGATACGACACAGACTTGGTGAAGGATGCCTTGGACAAGGTGAAGTTGATTCAGGAAAAGCTTCGCATAGCTCAGTCCATATAGAAGAGTTATGCGGATCAGAAGGCGCATGATGTATCATTCATGGTTGGCGAGAAGGTCCTTTTGAAAGTCTCGCCAATGAAGGGAATTATGAGGTTCGGGAAGAAGGGAAAGTTGAGCCCAAGATTCATTGGCCCATTTAAGGTGTTGAGGCGAGTTGGGGAGGTTGTCTATGAGCTTGCTTTGCCCCTCAGTTTATCGGGAGTTCATCCGTTTTTCCATGCTCCGGAGGTATCATGCCGACTTGTCCCACGTATCAGATTTCAGTACTATTCAGCTGGATGAGAGTTTGGGTTATGAGGAGGAGCCAGTTGCCATTGTTGATAGACAAGATCGCCAATTAATATCCAAGAGGATTTCAGTGGTGAAGGTCCAGTGGAGGGGCCAACCAGTTGAGGAGGCAACCTGGGAGTCCGAGGAGGACATGCAGAGTAGATATCCACACCTATTCGGCACCTCAGGTACTTTTTTATGTCTGTTCGAGGATGAATATTTGTTTAAGAGGTGGAGAATGTAATGAACCGACCGGTCATTTTGCTTTTTAGAACCCCGTTGCCCTAAATAAAACTTCCCGCGCTTGCTTTAATTGATTTACGACCCGCGGGGATGGTTGGTTCGGGTTTTGAAAGAGTTTGGGTTGAAATAGGCTCACTTGATTCCTTAAGATTTTCTTAAAAGGCCAAGTTTGACTTTGATACACATTTTTAGCAAATGAACCTGGATTTGTGTTTTGACGGTCTCGGAGGGCCCGTAGGAAAATATGAGACTTGAGCGTATGCCCGGAATCGAATTTCGAGGTCTATAGCCCGAGTAATAAGTTTTTATTGGAAATTATTAAATTGAAATTCTAAGGATTTAAAGAAACTAAATAATGATTGATCACATTAGTATAGGGCTCGTATGTTGGTTCCAGAGTCTGGCACAGGTCCAATATAAAATTTAAGACTTGTCCGCAAAATTTGGTGTCAATCAGGGTAGTTTAAGTGTGTTTTGGCTCGTTAGAGGTGAATTAAGAACTTGTAGTTTATAAGTTCGATTCAATAGGTTTTAGGGGGTAATTCTTAGATTTAGCGTTGTTTCGGGTGTTCCAAAGGGTTGAGCAGTTCCGTTTCATGATTTCAGACTTGTCGGTATGTTCGGGTGGGGCCCGGGAGCCTCGAGAGTCAATCGGACGAGGCTCGAGTGAAGTTGGAAAAATTGGAGAAGTGCTGAAGCTTCAGCTACTGTCATGACCATACCTGTGGTTGGTCAGCCGTAGGTGCAAGACCGCAGGAGCGGTCATCCACTAGCGGATGCGGCCCAGGGCCAGTCAGGCCAAAACCGCAGAAACGGCCTCTTAGCCGCAGAAGCCGTTGCGCATAAGCATCTTTAAGACCGCATAAGCGGTCCCAACTCGCTTGGTCCAATTCCGCAGATGCGGCCTTCTTTTCGCAGAAGCGGGACCGCAAGTGCGGTCCCCTGACCACAGATGCGGAAATCGCTGAAGCTGTGAGCTTCATTTAATACGGGTTCTAAGTTATTTGCCATTTTCCACTCATCCATTGGGCGATTTTGGAGCCTTTGGGAGAAGCCTACAACTTAGCATCTTGAGGTAAGTTTATTCTACCTATTCCTAGTTTAATACTTATGTCTTAGGTAGATTAACACAGTAAGATTAAGGTAAAATCATGGGGTTAGAGCAAAACCTAGGATTTTGGTAAAATTAGATTTTTTCACGAAATTGGTTATGAAATAAAGTAAAAATCATATATTATTGATCCTTAGTTTACAAAGAACAACTTCCTTCGAAAATTTTTGGAATTCGGGCACGCGGGCCGGGGGTCGAATTTTTGGAAACTCGTGTTTAAGGTTGGGAAATTGTGTTAGTAGTTGGAATGTGATCTTGTGAGCTTGTATTGACTAGTTCTTATCCCATTTAACTAGTTCTGGATTGTTCGGCTTTAAATTGAGAGTTCGGGCTCGTTCTTGATATTGGGAGTGCACTTTGGAGCGATGTGAGTGTCTTTTCTAATCTTGTAAGAGGAAATTATCTCCATAGCAGTAATAATTGTATAATTTGCCACTAAATATGGGGGCTACGTACGCACTAGGTAATGAGAGTCTGTGCGTAGCTACTATCATGCTAAATATTCGGGTAGTTTAGGACCCGTATCATGCTATATTTGTAAAATATTATATGTCTTCCTGCTAATGTGATCATTTAAGATATGCTAGAGAATTGGAAATGAACATATGTATTTTTGAGCACTTGAATGAGTTGATTTAAATATAAATGAGCCTTCTATATTTTTCTGTTGATAATTGATATTTATGGATCGGGCCGATCACCTCGGAAGAAATAGATGCATCTATGGTTCGCGCCATTCGACCCTCTGGTGGTGCACAATTTCTTTTCTGTCGGATCGGACCGTCGACCTCGGCATAATATGCGCATGATATTTCTGTGAATTGTTATTGAGAACTTTTCTGATAAATGGTTTGAAATGTAGATGATTAACGGTGATATCAAGATGACATTACTTAGAAATCCTTATTTCAACTATTATCTAATTGTGACCTTCATGCCTAGCATAACATCATATTATATTAATTGACCCTTGTAGGTATCAAGTCGACCTCTCGTCTCTACTTCTTCGAGATTAGACGGGATACTTACTGGGTACATATTGTTTATGTACTCATGCTACGCTTCTGTACTTAATTGTATAGGCTCTGAGGCACATATATCTGGCTATCGGACCGGTGCGCGTCCTTGATCATAGTCCGAGACTTTCACGGTGAGTTGTTTCCCTTCCTGTGCCGATCAACAGCTTGATGGAGTCTTTCTTACTTTTGACTGTCTATTCTGTTTCAGACATTAGGATAGGTTTATTATTTTATATATTCTACTAGTTGCCCACAACTTGTGACACCAGTGCTTGGCACACACAGTAGTAGATAGTTCTTTTGGGTTGTATAACTATTATTGAATATTGCTTATTATCACCTATTTTAATTGCAAATTAAGAAAATGCTTTGGTAAGTAAAATAAGAATTCACTAATATTTCTGCGTTGGCTTGTCTGACAGCGGTGTTGGGCGCCATCACGACCTGAGGTGAAATTGGATCGTGACAATATTGGCTTTATAGATTATTATTATTATTATTATTTATTATTATTATTATTATTATTATTATTAATATTATTATTATTGTTGTTGTTTTGTTGTTGTTGTTATTATTATTATTATTATTATTATTATTATTATTGTTATTATTATTATTATTATTATTATTATTATTATTATTATCAGACTGTACACCGCAGTAGTTCTTATAGGATTTATTATTATGGGATCAGGTTGCACGTCGCAGCAAGCCAAATTGGCTTTATGTTATAGTGCTTGGGCTGGATCTGCCCTTCTAGAGTCTGCACACCCACAATGAATGCAATTGCTATTGATTCATGCCAGGATTTGGCTTATTATTTACATTTGGGCTGGATCTGCCCTGTACAATTATGATGATTAAGACTGATGAATGAGAACTAGACAATCAGGTTGAGTACTCTGAGAGTACGAGTAAGCGAGGCGTTTATTGTATTGCATCACATACGATATGCACATTGGCATGTAGACACAGAGATGTCATATTCCTCATATTATACACGCTTGGTCTATTTTCCTGTTTGAGTTTAATTTGTTGAACTTGAAAGCATGTCTACGTTTCTATACTGTTATTTCTATATTTGGATTGTACCTGTTGAGCTCGTCACTACATTCAGCGTAGAGGCTAGACTTATTACTTATTGAGTTGATTGTACTCATACTACACTTTGCACTTCGTGTGCAGATCCAGGTACTTTCGGGCATGATGATTGCTGATTTCGGAGTTTTTTATCAGTTCGAAGATTTTCAATATAGTTATTTTGGCATCCGCAGAGCTTGACTCATCTCCCTTTGAGTTATATATACTGTCCTATATTCTAGACAGTGTTTTTAATCAGTCAGGCCATGTTGTCATTGGGAACGTTGTATTTTGTCGTGGTATTTTGTATCACTAATTAAGGGATTCTTCTCTTAAATTTAATTATTATGTTTTCAAAAATTAAAGAATTTCGTGACTTATTTTGGTTGTCAGCTTGTCTCGTATTGAGATAGGCGCCATCACGACATGAGAGATTTTGGGTCGTTGCATTTTTTAATCCTTAATTTGCCATCCTTTGAATAACTAAAAAGATTCAATAAAAGTCTCGTGATATCATCTCTTTGAATTCCTATTAATCGGAAAGGTCTAAATTAATTGACATCATTTTGCTAGTAATAAAATTATTTTAAACAATTTTTATAAATTGAATATCTAATGTTATATTTTTCTATTAAACTTTTTCAACTATTAATTTAATCAATGAAAAAGAGATAATTGCTTTAACAATTTTCACTATTACGAATATTACATATTACTAGTAACTTAAAGCTTTGTGAGATTATCATCATATAGAATGGGACAGAGAATCTATCTATTGCTATTTGCTACACTAAAAAGGACAGGAAATGAATTTCTTTTTTCACGTTCTAGCGGAAAGATATTACACTTTTAAGTTTTAATGATGACATATTTAGTAATAGTAATACTCATCTCATTCCAATATTAGCAGGAAAATAAATTAATGGAAGGAAAGAAATGATAAATGCAAAAGAAAAAAAGCAAGTGATCGGTCTAGATTCAAGAGATCAAGACAAGAGGAATAGCAAATTGAAGTACAAATATCCGAGATCATAAGAAAATCAAAGAAGAATCAATCAGATAACTCATCAAACTGGAAGATCTGTTGCCTAAAAGGAAAGATAAAGATATCAACTCTCAATCAACATAACAGTCTAAGAATCAATTAGAAGGATATGACAAACACAAGGAAAACACAATTCAAAGGCATCCTTTGGGTCAATCTCTTAGAAAATTACTTACCTCAATCAAAGGAATTTTTCAATCTCGATCACAATCAATGAAGATCTTGGTAACTGAAGTAACTCAAGACACCAACCACTGCATATGTGAAGAACTCGAAGAAGAAGAGAACGGTGTGCAACTTCACATACAAGCTTTCTACATCTTTGTAGTTCTAGGTTAAAATATTGTACTCTTGAATTTGCTAGAGTAACAAAAGATAGAAAGAAAAATAGAAAACAACCTAAGAGGTTGTGTAAAATTTTGAAAAACATTCAAATGTACACCATCGGTGGTAAACGAAGGAAAGCATGACCATTGTAACAAATCATATTTGAAAATCAAAGAGAACCCTTATGGCTCAAGGGATCTGGACGTAAGTACCACACTAACAAGAATTAGTATAAAATAAAACTCCGTCTCTCAATTATTCGTCTTTGTTATTATGCTCTAACCTAGTGTTGGTAGGAAAAAGAGTCAATTAATATCATAGTTGGTCAACTAATTTTTTAAATTAGCACAATTCAACCCTTGTTACGATCCGAAATTTTCACCGTCGAAATCGTGATGGCGCATAACATTTCACTTGCTAGGAAAGCTAGTTTTAGAATAATTTATCCATTTTTATCACTTTGAATTAAATACTAAGAAAGAACTGAAATAATCTAAAGTATAAATGCGGAAGCTAAAACTGCCAAACGTCTGTTACAAATCCCTGAACTTGGTGTCACAAGTGCACGAGCTACTAGAATAATACATACAAGGGTTTGAAATAAATACAGAGTTGTTTGAATGAAAATACAGAGCTAAATAAAGGAAGAGAAGGGGACTCCAGGATCTGCGGGCGCTGAGCAGTTGTACCTCAAGTCTCTGTACGCTGTCTGATCCGAGCTCACTGATAACCGCTATCGGGACAGACTCCAAAATCTGCACAAGAAGTGCAGAGTGTAGTATAAGTACAACTGACTCCATATACTCTATAAGTGTCGAGCCTAACCTCGGCGAAGTAGTGACGAGGCTAAGGCGGATCACATACATTATAACATATACGCAGTATATAATAATGACAGAAAATGGAAATACGGAACATGATAAAACCGTCATCTGAAAATAATAACTGCAGCTTCAAGAAGTAAATCAGTGTCATCCAGAATTACCAATATTTAGCATTTCAAATGAGAATACCAAAAACCAAACACAGCTCAAGAAATGGAAACACATAGGTTGTTGCGGCACGCAACCCAATCCCACTGTACAATACAAAATCCTCCTATATTTCACCGTAATAACATCAAAAATAGAGATAATATATAAATATGTTGCGGCACGTAACCCGATCCCACCATATATCAATATCAGCAGCATAGTTCACCCTCATTTTATCATATCAATCCACCCTTATTTCACCTGTTACGGCGTGCAACCCGATCCTACGATACAATGCGAATTCACTCTTATTTCACCATATCAATCTACCCTTATTATACCTTCTATGACGTTCAGCCCAATCCCACAATATCAATATAAAATACTTAGTGTGCATAGTCAAATCAACAGTTCAAACCACAAAAAAACCTCTACGATCAATAAATACCAAACTTAACCAAAAAGGAAATCTTGTACAATATAGGAATCTACACAAGTAAAACTACACAACAAGACCAATTCAATAATTTACAATTAGAGGGTGCAAATAAGTCAATTTAAGCAAAGAGCAGGGAATCATGAAACTATGAAATGAGATAAAATCATTAATAATAGAAGATATTGATTAATAGGTAGCAGTTAAGCATGAAAATTTAGAGTACATAACAGTTAAAGTTGGGAAGGAAAAGCAGAAAATCAGGAAAAACAAATAATTCGGCGACGTATAAGCACTCGTCACCTCGCATATATGCCGCTCATATGAGAATCACATAGCACATAGTCCGAAGGTTACTAATTCCCTCAAGTAAAGGTTAGATGCAACACTTACCTCCCTCCAAAGACCACTCAAAGCTCAACCACAGTTTTGCCTTCCACACAAGCCTCCGAACAAATAATATCTAGCAAATTAACAACCAAATGATTCAAAATAACCCTTAGGAATCAACCACCATTGTAAAAGATTCAATTTAGGTCACTATTGAAAAAATCAACAAAAGTTAACTCCTGGGCCAGCTTGGTCCAAAATCGAAATTCGGATCAAAATTCGATTATCCATTCACCCCCGAGCCCGATTATGTAATTTATTTTGGAATCTGACTTTGATGTCTAAATCCCAATTTTATTAAAATCTCTAATTCTACCCAAACCTCCAAATTTATACCATGAAAATACTAGATTTTAGGTTAAAAATAGTGAAATGTAATGAAAGATTGAAAGAAATAGGTTAGGATCACTTGTCAATGATTTGGGGAAGAAGGGTGCTTGGGAAAATTGCCCCTAGGTTTTTCTTGTTTTGAAAGTTTGAAGAATGGGTGAAAATTCCATTTTTTTAAGCTATTTGATCAGTCGCAGGTGTAGCATTTGTGACCTAGAATGCGTATTGGAGTTCGCAAATGCAAACCTGCAAATGCGAACAAATCGTTGCAAATGCGAAGAGTGACCAGTCCTACTGCCTTCGCAAATGCGAGCATGATGTTCGCAAATACAGACCTGTGTTGATCGCAAATGCGACCAAAATTTTGCAATTGCGAAAGTCTTCCCCCCAGCCTACTGGTTGCAAATGTGATGTTTCCTTCACTAATGTGAGGCTTGCATTTGTGAGCCAATCCTCGCAAATACGAAGTCTGCAGACCAGTAACCAGATGTAGCAGCTGTGTTTTTCTAAGTTCAATCCACTCCGTAGTCTATCTGAAACTTACCCGAGCCCTCGGGGCTCCAAACCAAATATGCACGCAAGTCCTAAAATATCATACAAACTTGTTGCGCGATCAAATCGCCAAAGTAACACATAGAACTACGAGTTGAATACCAAATCAAATAAAAATTTAAATAAAACTTTAAAGCTTCTATTTTCACAACCGGACGTCCGAATCACGTCAAACCAACTCTGTTTCTCATCAAATTTGACAAACAAGTCATAAATATAATAATGGACCTACACCGGGTTCTAGAACTAAAATAGGTACCCATATCAAGAAGACCAAACATCAGTCAATTCTTAAAAATAATTAAACTTTCAAACTATCAATTTTTTAAAAAAAATAATAACCCAAGCTAGGGACCTCCGAATTCGATTCTGGGTATACGTTCAGGTCCCATATTTCGATACATACCCACCAGGATTGTCAAAACATGGATCTGGGTCAGTTTTCTCAAAACTTTGACCGAAGTTAACTCAAATATATTTTTAAGGCAAAAATTCTTGTTTTATAAGTCTTTAACATATAAGCCTTCGGGAAAAATACCCGAATTGCGCACGCAAATTGAGGAAGGCTAAAATGAGGTGTTTAAGGCTTTAAAAAATAGAATTAGGTCCTAAAACATAAGATGACCTATCGGGTCATCACATTCTCCACCTCTAAAACAATCGATCATCCTCGAACGGACATAGAAAAGTAGCCGGGCTAGTGAAAAGGTGTGGATATCTACTCCGCATGTCTGACTAGGTCTCCCAAGTAGTTGCCTTAATAGGCTAACCTCTCCACTACACTCGAACTGAAGGATAACTCTTTGATCTTAACTGATGAACCTTCCGCGCTAGAATAGCCACTGGCTCCTCCTCATAAGTCAAATCCTTGTCCAACTGGACAGATCTGAAATCTAGCACATGGGACGGATCACCTTGATACTTCCAGAGCATGGAAACATGGAATACCGAATGAACTACTAACAAACTAGGTGGCAATGCGAGCTTGTAAGCCACCTCACCCACTCTCTGAAGAAACTCAAAAGGTCTGATGTACTTAGGGCTCAACTTTCCTTTCTTTAAAAACCTCATTACACCATTCATGGGTGATACTCGGAGCAACACTCTCTCTCCGACCATGAATGCAACATCACAAACTCTACGGTCGGTATAACTCTTCTGCCTGGACTGAGCTGTGCGAAGTTGATCCTGAATAATCTTGACCTTATTCAAGGCATCCTGTACCAAATCTGCACCCAATAACCGAGCCCCCTACCCCCAGCTCAAACCACCCAACTGGCGATCAACACCACCTACCGTATAATGCCCCATAGGGAGCCATCTAAATGCTCGACTG
Organism: Nicotiana glauca; assembly: GCA_026770625.1. Classification (NCBI taxonomy): domain Eukaryota; kingdom Viridiplantae; phylum Streptophyta; class Magnoliopsida; order Solanales; family Solanaceae; genus Nicotiana; species Nicotiana glauca. The sequence continues at coordinate 74,921 of MU750102.1, read as the reverse complement.
GCATCTGTTATTGTAGGCAAACTCCACAAGTGGAAAGAATTGATCCCAAGAGCCTCTAAAGTCTATAACACAAGCGTAGAGCATATCCTCTAATATCTTAATGGTGCGCTCGGACTGACCGCCTGTCTGAGGATGAAATGTTATGCTCAACTCACGATGTACTATCCTCTAGAAATGCAAGGTGAACTTCGTACCTCGATCAGAAATGATAGACACGGGCACACCGTGAAGACGAACGATCTCGCAAATATAAATCTCTGCCAACCGCTCTGAAGAATAGGTAATTGCCACAGGAATGAAATGTGCTGACTTGGTCAATATATCCACAATGACCCAAGCTGCATCGAACTTCCCCTAAGTCCGTGGGAGTCCAACAATAAAATCCATAGTGATACGCTCCCACTTCCCCTCAAGAATCTCTATCTTTTATAGAAAACCATCAGGTCTTTGATGCTCATACTTCACTTGCTGACAATTTAGACACCGGACTACATATGAAACTATATATTTCTTCATCCTCCTCCACCAATAATGCCGCCGCAAGTCCTGATACATCTTGGTGGCACTTGGATGAATAGAATATCGGGAACTGTGTGCCTCCTCAAGAATAAGATTACGAAGTCCATCTACATTAGGCACATAAACACGACCCTGCATACTCAAAACACCATCATCTCCTACGATAACCTACTTGGCATCACTGTTCTAAACTGTGTCCCTAAGGACAAGCAAATGAGGGTCATTATACGGCCGCTCCATGATGCAGTCAAACAAGGAAGACTAAGCGATTGTACAAGCTAGAACACGACTGGGCTCAGAATCATCCAGCCTTACTAACTAATTGAGCAAAGCCTGAACATCTAATGTAAGTGGTCTCTCACCAACTGGAATGTACGCAAGGCTTCCCATACTCACTGACTTCTTACTCAAGGCATCAACCACCATATTGGCCTTCCCGGGATGATACAAGATGGTGATATCAGAGTCTTTCAATAGCTCCAACCACCTCCTCTGCCTCAAATAGAGCTCCTTTTGCTTGAAAAATACTGCAGACTCTGATGATCCATGAATACCTCACATGACACACAATAAAGATAGTGACTCCAAATCTTCAGCGCATGAAAAATGGCTTCAAACTATAAGTCATGAACATGGTAATTATTTTCATGAGCCTTTAGCTACTGCGTCGCGGACGCAATCACCTTATCATCCTGCATCAATATTGCACCAACCCCAATACGAGATGCATCATAATATACCGTGTAAGATCCTGAACTTGTGGGGAACACCAACACTGGCTCCATAGTCAAAACAGTCTTGAGTTTCTGAAAGCTCACCTCACACTCGTCGGACCATCTAAACTGGGAACCCTTCTGGGTTAACCTGGTCAACAGGGATGCTATAGATGAAAATCCCTCCATAAACTGATGGTAATATCCCGCCAAACCCAAGAAACTCTGGATCTCCGTAGCTGATGTTGGTCTAGGACAGTTTTAAACTTCGTTAATCTTCTTAGTATCCACCTAAATTCCATATGCCAATACAATGTGTGCCAAGAAAGTGACTAAGCTCAACCAAAACTCGTATTTTTAAAACATAGCATGCACCAGGTTGTCTCTCAAAGTTTGTAGTACAATCCAAATATGCTGGTCATGCTCTTCTTGATTGTGGGAGCAAATCAAGATATTATCAATAAACACAATCATAAAGGAATCCAGATCAGGCTTGAACACCCGGTTCATCAAATCCATAAATGTTGTTGGGGTATTTGTTAGCCTAAATGATATCACTAAAAACTCATAATGCTCGTACCGAGTCCGAAAAGCTATCTTAAGGACAACGGATGAACTAATCCTCAACTGATGCTAGCCAGACCTCAAATCAATCTTCAAAAATACTTTGGCACCCTGAAGCTGATCAAATAAGTCATCAATCCTCGGTAATGATTACTTGTTCTTGATGGTGACTTTGTTCAACTGCCGATAATCTATGCACATCCTCATCGATCCATCCTTCTTCTTCACAAACAACACAGGCGTACCCCAGGGCAAGACAATAGGTCTAATGAAGCCCTTATCAACCAAATCTTGCAATTATTCCTTCAATTCTTTCAACTCTGGTGGGGCCATACAGTATGGCAGAATATAAATGGGTTGAGTGTCTGGAGCGAAATCAATATAGAAGTCAATGTATCTATTAGGTGACATACCCAGCAAATTTGTAAGAAACACCTCTGGAAACTCACGAACAACTGGTACTGAATCCATGGAAGGAACCTCCGTACTAGAATCACGAACATAAGCCAAATAAAATAGACACCCCTTCTAGACCATATGCCGAGCCTTAACATAAGAGATAACCCTCCTAGTAGAATAGGTAGGAGTCCCTCTCCACTCTAATCGAGGAAACCCTGGCAAGGCTAAGGTCACCGTCCTTGAATGACAATTCAACATAGCATGATAAGGTGACAACCAATCCATACACAAAATGACATCAATATCAACCATATCGAGAATTAGAAGATCTACATTAGTCTCAAGACTCCCGATGGTAACCACACACGAACGATAAACACGATCTATAATAATAGAATCTCCCACAGGTGTGGACACATACACATGAGCACTCAAATAATCATGAGGCATAACCAAATATGAAGCAGAATAGGATGACACGTAGGAATAAGTAGAACCCAGATCAAATAGAATCGAAGCATCTCTACTGCAAACTGAAACAGTACATGTGATAACAGCGTCAAAAGAATCAGCCTCAGGCCTGGCTCGAAAAGCATAGCATTGGAGTTTGGCCCCACCACTCTGAGCTATATCCCTATTACAGCCTCCTGCTGGATGGCCTCCACCTTTAGCGGCCTTACCTCCACCTCTAACGTCCTGACCTCCACCTCTAGCGGGCTGACTCTACCTCTGGTTGCCTGACCCCTACCTCTAGCTGGTTGAGCGGGCGACGGTGCAACTGGTGCCGGAACCATGGCACGAGAACTCTGTTATGGTATACTGCCCAATTATCTTGGACAGGTCCTCCTCATATGCCCAAAACCAACACATTCTAAACATCTATCCTGGTGATGTGGCTGTTGAAACTAAGGCTGGTCCAAACGGGTCGAATGACCACGATAGTAACTTTGAATAGGAGGTGCACTGATAGGAGCTGGCAGTGTGATGTTGGCTGGTTGCCTAGAATAAGGCACACAAGGACCACGACTCCCTAAAGCACTGTCGGATGCCTACACCGCTGATTGATATGGCCTGGGAAGATGGCCCCTACCAAAAGTACCCCTGCCTACAGATGAGGCACCACTAAAACCACCAAAATGACGAGGCCTCTTATCAGACCCATGCCCTCTCTCCTGTGAAAAAACATCCTCGATCCGCCTGGTGACATTAGCAGCCGTCTAAAAAGAAATCTCACTCCCAGTCTCCTTGGCTATATGCAACTTGATAGGATGAGTGAGTCCCTCAATAAAACTCCTCATTATCTCTTTCTCTGTAGGAAGCATAAGAATAGCATGACGGGCTAAATCTACAAAGCGGGTCTTGTAATGGGTGACTGACATACCACCTTGCTAGAGGCACTCGAACTATGTGTGGTAACTCTCTTTCTGTGTGATAGGAAGGAACTTCTCAAGAAATAGCTGAGAGAACTGGTCCCAAGTAAGAGCAGGCGACCCAGCTGGTCTGGTAGATACATAATTCTTCCACCATCTCTTAGCGGGAATACAGCAAAGTCGACTCCATTGGTCTCAACTATACCCATGTTCCGCAATACCTCATGGCAGCGGTCAAGATAATCATGTAGGTCCTCAAAAGATTATCTACTAAAGTAATCTTGGAAGATATTGGTAAACTTTTCCAATCTCAATAAGCTCTCAGAAGAGATAGCACGTCCATCACTGTCCTGTGTCGCAACAACTGGCTGAACTACCCTAACTGGCAGGGTTGTTGGAGTCTGATACTGGGGAGCCATCTGCTCTGGAGTGTCAATGGCGGGAGTCTAGGCTCCTCCCCCAGCATGAGAGACGGATGGTGCCACAGGAAATGTAAAGGCCTGGGCCAGACTCTCCATAAGTCCCACCAAACAGACCAAATTATCTTGAGGCACTAGTTTGTTAATGAACCCATTTGGGACCTGAGATGGTCCGACAACCACAGTTTGGGCTGAAACCTCATCATCAAACTCTACCTAAGGCTCCACCACTGGTGCTGCTGCTCGAGTTATGGCTGAGCTCTACCCCTGCCTTGGCCTTTGGCGCGACCTCGACCTTGACCTTTGCCCCTCGTAGGAGTTGCTGCTCGGGGCTCCAGCTGCTGTCCAGCTAAAGATGCGATGCGTGTTCTCACCATCCATGAGAGAACAAGAATAGAAGGGTGCAATTAGCAATGACATAATATAATCGCAGGATAGAGAAGAATATAAGTGAAACTATTTCCTAGATCCATAGCCTCTAGAAGATAATTACAGACGTCTCTGTACCGTTCCTCTAGACTCTACTAAGTTCGCTCGTGACTCGTGAGACCTATGTAACCTAGTGCTCTGATACCAACTTGTCACGATCCGAAATTTTCACCACCAAGTTCGTGATGGCGCCTAACATTTCACTTTTTAGGCAAGACAATGTCAGAACAGTTTATCCATTTTTAACAGTTTGAATTAAATACTAAGAAAGAACCGAAATAACTGAAATAATCTAAAGTATAAATGTGGAAGGTAAAACTGGCAAACCTTTGTTACAAATCCCTGGACTTGGTGTCACAAGTGCACGATCTACTAGAATAATACATATAAGGGTTTGAAATAAATACAGAATCGTCTGAATGAAAATACAGAGCTAAATAAAGGAAGAGAAGCGGACTCCAGGAGCTGCAGGCACTGAGCAGTTGTACCTCAAGTCTCTGTACGCTGTCTGATCTGAGCTCAATGATAACCGCTATCGGGACCGACTCCAAAATCTGCACAAGAAATGCAGAGTGCAGTATAAGTATAACTGACTCCATATACTCTATAAGTGTCGAGCCTAACCTCGGCGAAGTAGTGACGAGGCTAAGGTGGATCACATACACTATAACATGTACGCAATATATAATAATAACAGAAAATGGAAATATGAAACATGATAAAACAGTCAACTGAAAATAATAACTACAGTTTCAAGAAGTAAATCAGTGTCATCCAAAATTACCAATCCTTAGCATTTCAAATGAGAATACCGAAAACTAAACACAACTCAAGAAATGGAAACACATATGTTGTTGTGGCGCGCAACCCGATCCCATCGTACAACACAAAATCATCCCTTATTTCACCGTAATAACATTAATAACAGAGATAATTTATGAATATGTTGCGGCGCAAAACCCGATCCCACCATATATCAATATCAGTATCATAATTCACCCTTATTTCACCATATCAATCCACCCTTATTCTACTTATTGCGGCTTGCAACTTGATCCTAACGAACATTTCGAATTCATTGTTATTCTATATCAATCCACCTTTATTACACTTGCTACAGCGTGCAGTCCGATTTCATCATATCAGTATAAAGTACTTAATGTGCACAATCAAATCAATAGTTCAAACCACAAAAAAAACCTTTATGGTCAATAAATACCAAGCTGAACCAAAAAGGAGACCTTGTACAACATAGGAATCTACACAAGTAAAACTACACAGTGAGACCAATCCAACAATTGGCAATTAGAGGGTGCAAATAAGTCGATTTAAGCAAATAACAGGGAACCGTGAAACTATAAAAGGAGTTAGCATCATTAATAGGAGAAGATATTGATTAACAGAAAGCAGTTAAGCATGGAAAGCATTTAGAGAATATAACAGATAAAGCAGGGAAGGAAATAATCAAGGAAAAGCAGATTCATCAGCGTATAAGCAATCGTCACCTCGCATATACGTCGCTCACATGAGACTCACATAGCGCATATTCCGAGGGTTCCTAATTCTCTCAAGTCAAGGTTAGACACAATACTACCTCACTCCAAAGATCACTCAAAGCTCAACCACAACTTTGCCTTTCATACAAGCCTCCAAACCAACAATATCTAGCAAATTACCAACCAAACGATTCAAATTAAGCCTTAGAAATTACCCACAATTGCAAAAGATTCAATATAGGTCACTATTGAAAAAGTGAACAAAAGTCAACTCCCGAGCCTACTTGGTCCAAACCCGAAATTCAGACCAAACCCCGATTACCCATTCACCCCGAGCCCGGTTATATAATTTATTTTGGAATCCGACCCCAATTTGAGGTCTAAATCCCAATTTTATAAAAATTCCTAATTCTACTCTAACCCCCAAATTTCTACCATGAAAACACTAGATTTTAGGTTAAACACTTGTGAAATGTAATGTACGATTGAAAGAAAATAGGTTAGGATCACTTACCAATAATTTGGGGAAGAAGGATGCTTGGAAAAATCACCCCTAGGGTTTTCTCATATTGAAAATTTGAAGAATAAGTGAAAATCTCGTTTTTTAGCTATTTGATCAGTCGCAGGTGTCGCATTTGCGACGCAAATGTGAACAAATCTTCGCAAATGCGAAGAGTGACCAGTCATGCTGCCTTCGCAAATGCGAACATGATGTTCGCATTTGCGGACCTAAGTTGCTCGCAAATGCGACCAAAATTTTGCAATTGCGAAAGTCCTCCCCCCAGCCCACTGATCGCAATTGCAATGTTTCCCTTGCAAATGCGACGTCTACAAATCTGATGCAGCAACTATGTTTTTCTAAGTTCAATCCGCTCCTAGCTTATCCTAAACTCACCTGAGCCCTCGAGGCTCCAAATCAAACATGCACACAAGTCCTAAAATATCATTCGAACTTGCTCGCGCGATCGAATTGTCAAAATAACACCTAGAACTACGAATGGAACACCAAATCAAATGAAATTTTCAAGAAAACTTTAAAACTTCTCTTTTCACAAGCGGACGTCCGAATCACGTCAAACCAACTCTGTTTTTCTTACCAAATTTGAGAGACAAGTCATAAATATAATAATGGACTTGTACCGGGCTCCGAAACTAAAATACGGACTCGATATCAACAAGACCAAACATCAGTCAATTCTTAAAAACCATTAAAGTTTCAAACTATCAATTTTCAACAAAAATTAATAACTCGAGCTAGGGACCTCCAAATTCGATTACGGGCATACGTCCAGCTCCCATATTTCGATACAGATCCACCGGGACTATCAAAATACGGATCTGGATCCGTTTGCTCAAAATATTGACCGAAGTCAACCCAAATACATTTAAGGCAATAATTCTTATTTTATCAGTTTTTAACATATAAGTCTTCCGGAAAAATATTCTGAATGTGCACGTAACTCCAAGAAGGCTTAAATGAAGTGTTTAAGGCTTCGAAACACAGGAAAAGGTCCTAAAACATAAGATAATCTATTGGGTCAACACAAACCTCCCCTCTTGTGTTTCAAAAGAAAGCAGCAATTTACCATAGGAGCATTCCCAAGTATGGCCTACAAATGAACAAATATTATATGGTAATCGATACTTGGACTTAGGGGTATCAATGGATATTTAAAAACCAATAAATCGTGCAGAACCGAACTAATTTTAAGATTTCTTTGAATAAAATCGTAGGTTTTTACATTAATCTACAATTGTACCAATAATTAGTGTAGGTTTCTTATTTTATGAAAATAAACCGAAAAAATTACCGAACCGTAACAAATAACTTTACATATTGAAAATATATCAATATATTAAGTTTAAAAATAATAAAGTACTAAATTTTTCCTTGGGTCTTGGAATTATGAAAATAGTTACAAACCAATAAGTAATTAAGATCAAAATCACCTCCACCCACGACCGTAAGGTCCTAAGTTCGAGTCACGCTGGAGGAGAAGTGTGGAAACACTATAGATCCCCCTAAATCGGGAGGGAACCCAAACCTATTATGCTACTCCTACTGAAACTAAATTATTTCCAGCAGATCCACTAGCAAGACACAAAGCATTCTAAGGATTATGAGTAGCAAACTATAATGTATTGAATATGTTTCCTTTCGTATGATTTAGATTTATCTTTTTGAATATTTAATCTTCTATAGACTATATTCTTGAGTCCCAACTTGGTTAGTATCTTTCTACTTGTGTGATTTATTTTTTCTTTGTCTTTGCATAGTTTCTTTTACACAGGGGTAGAGTAGTTGATGTGTGACGACCCAAAGGGGTCATCACCGTATTTCTCCCTTTTTTCATGCTTCCGAGGCCTTGAAAATCTCACTTTTGGTTGCCTCAATTTGCGTGTGCAGTCCGGGCGCGAAGTCAAAAAATTTTTATGTTAAAATATGTGAATTTTGTGAAAAATTTGAAGAATTTTGATATTAAAATTGATATAGTTGACTTTGGTCAACATTTTTGGTAAACGGACCCGGATCCGTGATTTGACGGTTCCGAAAGATCCGTAGAAGGACTCGGGCATGTGCCCGGAGTCGAAATTCGAGGTTCAGAACCCGAGTAAAAAAAAATTTCTGTTAAATTATTTGAAATTAATAAGGAAAAATGGAAATAAAAATGAGTTAGAAAATATAGGTATCGGGCTCGTATTTTGGTTCCGACGCCCGGTACA
>MU750102.1:36461-63576 GCA_026770625.1 Nicotiana glauca | reverse complement strand
AAATTATATATTTCAACTCGTGGGGTTATGGGTGATTGGAATTTGGTCCAAGCCTCGAGTTTGGACCATGTGGGCCCGGTGTCGGATTTTGCTACTTTTGTAAGAATGATGGGAATTTTATTTCTAGACTATGGGATTATGTTTTTGAGCTCTTATTGATACTATAGAATCGAATTGTATCTAGATATCATTGTTTCGGAGTTGGATTCTAAAGTTTTAGAGCCTTGATTGCTATTTTCGGACAGAGGTAAGTGTTTGTTCTAACTTTGGCTTGAGGGATTAGGACTAGGATGTTATTTGCTATTTGCTAAATATGGAGTACGGTGTATAGGCATGGTGACGGTTATCTATGCACCGGAGTCTAGTATGACCGTGGGTCTTATATGTGTTGGATTCGGATTTAATGATACATCTGTATTGCTTGGGTTGAAGAGTATCATATATTGTGATTGGTTTGGCTTATTAGAGCATTTGGGCTGGGACTAGAAATTGTTATCCAGGAAATAGGTGATAAAAAGTGAAATGTGTAGCGATTGGTCCCTTGCCGGGACGTAAGTAATTATTATATTCTCCCTTGCCGGGATGTTTGAATTGATAATTGAATTCCCTTGCCGGGACTTTCTATTGATGGTTGTTACTCCCCTCGAACTTGAGTTGCGGTCGTTGTCTGGGCGAGTTCTTGATATTAAATGTTGAGGATCGGGTTGCACGCCGCAACGGTATTGATTATTGATGAATATTGAGGATTGGGTTGCACGCCGCAACTGTATTGATTGTTGAGGATCGGGTTGCACGCTGCAACGGTGATATATGTTGAGGATCGGGTTGCACGCCGCAACGGTAATATTTGTTGAGGATCGGGTTGTGCGCCGCAACGGAGTATAGACTGTGTGTATTATGTTCGTATGTAGAGACTTCCTGTGTTTTCCTTATCAGTGTTATTGTTCAGTTTCGTTTCTTTACGGATAATTTTCTATATTTTGACTGTAGTATCCCCCCCAGCACGTCCCTCCCCTTTTTACTGCTTAAATTGGTATATTTCCTGTTATTGCACATATATCTGTACAGGTTATTTGTGGTAGGTCCTGTCTAGCCTCGTCACTACCTCGCCGGGGTTAGGCCAGGCACTTACCAGCACATGGGGTCGGTTGTACTGATGCTACACTCTGTGCATTTCTTTTGCATATATCAGGACGCAGCTTTCGGACCGCAGCAGTACTAGATCGGGAGCAGGCCTTCAGTCCAGGGACTCTTGAGGTAACCTCGCAGACGTCCGCGGGCCCGGAGTCTCTTCTATTTTTATTCAGTTTGTTAGCTTTTGTATTGAAACAAACTGTTATACTTTCCTTCAGACGGTTGTATTTAGTAATCTTAGAAGTTTGTGAGTGGTGACACCAGGTTTTGGGTAGAGACATGTTTCAGACTTCCGCAAATCTTTGGTTTCATTTTTATTTAAGTTTAAAGTCTTCCACACCCGTTTAATTGATTTTTATTTATTATATTATTGAGATTTATCAGAGAATATTAAAGTTTGGCTGGCCTAGCTCCGTTAGTAGGCGCCATCATGACTCCCGATGGTAGAAAATCCGGGTCGTGACATGATGGATTTATACTCTGGCCATCTTTCATGTTTCATAATTCAACACCAATTAAACAGAAAAACTCTACTATATTGCATTCTACTTTTACTAGTGACTTTTACAAGACATTTAAAAAACATCGAAAATAATCGTACCAATACCAAAGAGAAATCGACATGATTGGGACGGTTTTAAAAAGTTTAATTTTGATTATATATAATAGAATAACCGAAAAATTGGTATGATACAAATTGTATAAAATAACTGACTGATCGAACCATTAACACCCCTACTTGGACTGCCACAAAATCATTAGTTTAGTGCATTTTAAAATTTAACAAAATATCCTGGATGAATAGTTTTTGTTACGTTAACAAGCCATAGAGCCCGTTTGGATGGGCTTATTCAAAGTGACTTTTAAGGTAAAAATTGTAATAGCGCGCCCCTCATTAACCTGTAGCCGCTTTGTCTTTTTGTTTGCATTTGTACCCACTTTTTAAAAAACTTCAGCTTCCCTTAATAACTGAGAAACTTCAGCTCTAGAGCTGAAGTTTCTGGGTTACTAGAGCTGAAGTTTTTATTTTATAACTAGAGCTGAAGTTTCCGGATTACTAAATAAAAACTTCAGCTCTAGAGCTGAAGTTTTTATTTTATAACTGGAAAACTTCAGCTCTAGAGCTGAAGTTTTGGAGTTACTAAACAAAAACTTCAGCTCTAAAGCTGAAGTTTTTATTTTATAACTAGAGCTGAAGTTTCAGGGTTACTAAACAAAAACTTCAGCTCTAGAGTTGAAGTTTCCGGGTTACTAAACAAAAACTTCAGCTCTAGAGCTGAAGTTTTTATTTTATAACTGGAAAACTTCAGCTCTAGAGCTGAAGTTTTTATTTTATAACTTGAAAATTTCAACTCTAAAGCTAAAGTTTTGGGATTACTAAATAAAAACTTCAGCTCTAAAGCTGAAGTTTTTATTTTATAACTGGCAAACTTCAGCTCTAGAGCTGAAGTTTTCTAGTTACAACATGGAAACTTCAGCTCTAGAGCTGAAGTTTTTATTTTATAACTGGCAAACTTCAGCTCTGGAGCTGAAGTTTTCTAGTTACAACATGGAAACTTCAGCTCTAGAGCTGAAGTTTTTATTTTATAACTGGCAAACTTCAGCTCTGGAGCTGAAGTTTTCTAGTTACAACATGGAAACTTCAGCTCTAGAGCTGAAGTTTTTATTTTATAACTGGCAAACTTCAGCTCTGGAGCTGAAGTTTTCTAGTTACAACATGGAAACTTCAGCTCTAGAGCTGAAGTTTTTATTTTATAACTGGCAAACTTCAGCTCTGGAGCTGAAGTTTTCTAGTTACAACATGGAAACTTCAGCTCTAGAGCTGAAGTTTTTATTTTATAACTGGCAAACTTCAGCTCTGGAGCTGAAGTTTTCTAGTTACAACATGGAAACTTCAGCTCTAGAGCTGAAGTTTTTATTTTATAACTGGCAAACTTCAGCTCTGGAGCTGAAGTTTTCTAGTTACAACATGGAAACTTCAGCTCTAGAGCTGAAGTTTTTATTTTATAACTGGCAAACTTCAGCTCTGGAGCTGAAGTTTTCTAGTTACAACATGGAAACTTCAGCTCTAGAGCTGAAGTTTTTATTTTATAACTGGCAAACTTCAGCTCTGGAGCTGAAGTTTTCTAGTTACAACATGGAAACTTCAGCTCTAGAGCTGAAGTTTTTATTTTATAACTGGCAAACTTCAGCTCTGGAGCTGAAGTTTTCTAGTTACAACATGGAAACTTCAGCTCTAGAGCTGAAGTTTTTATTTTATAACTGGCAAACTTCAGCTCTGGAGCTGAAGTTTTCTAGTTACAACATGGAAACTTCAGCTCTAGAGCTGAAGTTTTTATTTTATAACTGGCAAACTTCAGCTCTGGAGCTGAAGTTTTCTAGTTACAACATGGAAACTTCAGCTCTAGAGCTGAAGTTTTTATTTTATAACTGGCAAACTTCAGCTCTGGAGCTGAAGTTTTCTAGTTACAACATGGAAACTTCAGCTCTAGAGCTGAAGTTTTTATTTTATAACTGGCAAACTTCAGCTCTGGAGCTGAAGTTTTCTAGTTACAACATGGAAACTTCAGCTCTAGAGCTGAAGTTTTTATTTTATAACTGGCAAACTTCAGCTCTGGAGCTGAAGTTTTCTAGTTACAACATGGAAACTTCAGCTCTAGAGCTGAAGTTTTTATTTTATAACTGGCAAACTTCAGCTCTGGAGCTGAAGTTTTCTAGTTACAACATGGAAACTTCAGCTCTAGAGCTGAAGTTTTTATTTTATAACTGGCAAACTTCAGCTCTGGAGCTGAAGTTTTCTAGTTACAACATGGAAACTTCAGCTCTAGAGCTGAAGTTTTTATTTTATAACTAGAAAACTTAATGTCTAGAGCTTAAGTTTTTATTTTATAACTGAAAACTTAAGCTGGAAAACTGCTTAAGTTTTTATTTTATAACTGGAAAACTTAAGCTCTAAACAAAAACTTCAGCTGAAGTTTTTCAGTATAAAAGAAAAACTTCAGCTCCGTGGGCTGAAGTTAACTTCAGCTGAAGTTTTCCAGTACAAAAGAAAAACTTCAGCCCCTGGGCTGAAGTTAACTTCAGCTGAAGTTTTCCAAGTACAAAAGAAGAACTTCAGCCCCATGGGCTGAAGTTATGTGAAAAAACGGGTACGCTTGCAATTTTTTTTTGCAAAGCGGGCATAGGTTAAAATGTGGCACAAAAAGCGGGTATAGATGCAATTGCCCCCAAAAACTTCAGCTCTAGAGCTGAACTTCCGGCCCGGCTACTAAAATGCTGAAGTTTTGTGTGATTGCCTTTGCTACTTCAGCCCCGTGTGCTGAAGTTATGCGAAAAAACGGGTACGATTGCAATTTTTTCTACAAAGCGGGCACAGGTTAAAATGTGGCACAAAAAGCGGGTATAGATGCAATTGCCCCCAAAAACTTCGGCTCTAGAGCTGAACTTCCGGCCCGGCTACTAAAATGCTGAAGTTTTGTGTGATTGCCTTTGCTACTTCAGCCCCGTGTGCTGAAGTTATGCGAAAAAACGGGTACGATTGCAATTTTTTCTACAAAGCGGGCACAGGTTAAAATGTGGCACAAAAAGCGGGTATAGATGCAATTGCCCCCAAAAACTTCGGCTCTAGAGCTGAACTTCCGGCCCGGCTACTAAAATGCTGAAGTTTTGTGTGATTGCCTTTGCTACTTCAGCCCCGTGTGCTGAAGTTATGCGAAAAAACGGGTACGATTGCAATTTTTTCTACAAAGCGGGCACAGGTTAAAATGTGGCACAAAAAGCGGGTATAGATGCAATTGCCCCCAAAAACTTCGGCTCTAGAGCTGAACTTCCGGCCCGGCTACTAAAATGCTGAAGTTTTGTGTGATTGCCTTTGCTACTTCAGCCCCGTGTGCTGAAGTTATGCGAAAAAACGGGTACGATTGCAATTTTTTTTACAAAGCGGGCACAGGTTAAAATGTGGCACAAAAAGCGAGTATAGATGCAATTGCCCCATTTTTAAGCATAAATCATAGTCCATAAGTTAGGAATTCTAGTTTTTAGCTTTTAACTTTTTTCTTTAGAACAAGTGCTTAAAAGCACTTTTTTGCTTTATCCGAACGCTTCAGAATGGCTTATAAGCGATTTCGTCTTAAAAGCACTTAAAATAAGTCAATCTAACCAGACTCTTAGTCTTATCCACCTAAAGAGTCAAGGGCCTATCAGAATTATATCTACCTTCTCAAGATAGGGATAAGATATGCATTACATATTACCCTCCCAAACTCCAACTAGTTGAATTACATTGGGTTTGTTATTGTTGTTGTTATCCATCTAAACAAGAACAAAAATGCTTCTGCAAAACTTCTGTAAAAAGAAAATTTCATTGTTTGTAAAATTAACCAAACATAATCCTTAGAAGCTTGTATTGAATTAGAGCAAGAGTCACTTGGATTTCCATAACCAGTCCATTGAAGGCACCATACTGTACTGACATGTCATACTTTAAAACTAGTGAGTATAGTATAAAGCATTTCCTCCCACTTTACATCCAAACTTCTGGAAGAACCCGGTCAAGTCGATGATTCCACAAAGGCAAAAGGGCAGATAGTATTACGAACCATCCATAGCAATGTCGCTGCTATTTGGGTTTTGGTTTGAACTCAAATGGCTCCCTGAGGCATTCCGCAGATTATCAGCAGCTCCAAAGGTGAATTCCTGTGGAGGAATGTTAAAAACAGGACGAGCAAAAATTGATGTAGCGCCAGAATTGTTAAAGGCTGGAACTTGAACTGAATCACTAGGCTTTGGGTAGTTAAAGCTGAAGGATGGCACAGGAGAAGAGAAGACTGGCACGGCAGAGGCAAGCGGGTTCTCTAGTGAACAGAAGATCTTCTGCTCATACTCCTGCAGTTGGTGGTGAACCCCTGTATTACAAAAGGAAGAAAAAGGTTGCATTGACATTTAGAGTTCTAACAAAACCTTTTTATTCTTAAAAAAAATTAAAATAGCAGACAACCAAGTAATATAATTGGATATGGAAGATCGGCAGTCCCAGAAACGAAATTTAACAGAGATTTCAATGGCAAAGAAAGGAAGAACGGGTATACACAGAGCTTGCGGTTCATGCACACTAAGTGTGTTTGCCCTAAGCTTCTTCAAAAGGTACTGTGTAACTCAGCTTGCACTTGGAATGACCAACAGACCAAGTTCTATTTGTTCATACTTGATAAATCCACTGAGTACTTTCACAGGCAAAATCTTTTCATTTCTAATTCAATTTAAACGTAGCATTATCTCACCCATCCCAACTCCTCCCTCCCCCACAAAAGGAAAACAAAAAATCATATAAGTGGCATATGAAAACCTAGGACATTACCTTTAAACTAGATATATGCGAGCATTTCTGAGTAGAATAACTAGCTGGGTATCATAGCTTTTCAGATTAAAATAGGCAAAACGGACAAATGCTTACAACGGTATACTTAGTACCTTGATTAAGTTCGACGGAAGGTCTCCGCTCTTTCACCCACTGATAGCTCTGCGCAAGTTTCCATCCTCGACTTTTCATCAGGTAAGCAATTACAATGGCGGGTGACCTGTCAAAAAAGCTTAACTTTAAGTTCTAATAGTAACTACTTATGTAAATCAAAATGGTGGGACTGCACAAGAACAATCAATTGAAAATATTTTTGGAATAGTTTACTACATTTCTCATTCTCAATCAAGATATCTACGTTACAGCGTCAGAATAATAAGACTACTAAGTAGAACCTGAAACAAATAATACAAGCTTTGACCTATACATCTTTATTTCACGGAAACCCGAGGGGAAAACAAAGAGAAAAGAGGAAAGGATGCAGCACAAAACCAAAATGAAAAAAATGTGAACCACGAAAATTTATGCGTGCAATATTAGACAAATCAAACTCCTTACTTGCTTTTCCCTGACATACAATGTACAAGAACACGAGCCCTATCCTTTTCACATTGTTCTGCAGAAGAAAAATACAATCAGCATCAGTTTAGCCAGCAAAATTTATCCCACAAAGCATACAAAGATTGCTCTAAAAATAAGTTGAAACTATAGCAGTCGAATTGCATGATATCTTATTTAGTACTAATATTTTCTACTTAACAGTTGTAGATTGTAGAGAAAGTTCAAGTTGAAATCTTCAAGTTATGCATATCCAACATATAACCAAAACATTTGAAAAAGGAAAAGCAGAGTGCAAACTTCTCTTCCAACTTTACTCAAGAAGTACAAAACAAGGACCTGTTGGAGACAAATCTATACACAAGAAGGCAGCAGATGGGTCAACATTCAACTGGAAAAAGCTACCACCTTAGATGCGTGAAAGAATGAAGTATTGGATTCTGTGAAGAGCTTGCAGCTGAAGTCCCAGTAGTTAAATCCATAAGAGAAGTTTAACACACTAGATTTGTCCTTTGCAGAGAGGAATCAAGGACAAACAGATAGAGGGTAGAAGTAAAGCACATAAAATAAAGCTCTCTATAAGCATGTCAACTAGGAGGAAAGATGCCTAGACACATTGAAAGCAAGAGGCTAAAGCTTCAACATTTGAAACTAGGTTATTAGGAAAAGGAACAAGGAAAATAATAGACTAATAGAGCATATTGTAACTGAATAGTTGAAAAGCAATTAACTTAGCAACTCCAATCAAAAAGTTATTCAAACTCATCTGCAGATAAAATAGCTGACATCACGGTTGAAGAGTTGTCTCAGTTAAAAAATCATCAGGTGATCCTATGGTGAAGAACAGCTTATTTATTGATGAAGTAACAGTTATTGGACATACAAGTTGTATCCAACAAAATAGGAATCTTAGAAAAAATATTATTGTGTAAGTATCAATTAAATCGGAGATTTTCTTCCTCTGTCACGTTTGGCCAATATAAGTTTTCCAAAAAGACTATCTTCTTTGTTATGAATAAAACTAAGATTAAACCAAGTTTACTTTCACAATTGCCACATACTTCTAAAAATTATCCTTTTTTTAATAAGTCTTTTTTCCTTTTAAATTTTGCCTATTTTTTCTCTTTATTATTATATTCCAAATTTTCTTAATAATATTTTTTTATCCCATGCTATTTTAAAACTTCAATTATTTTTAAAATTTTCAAATTTTTAGTTTGAATAAGATTAGTCTGTTTTTATATTACAGTTAGTATATAATGCGTGTTACATTAGGAATATAGCTATGACATAATATAAAGGTTCCATTTATACGTATTAAAGAGTTTTTATTTATGGTTTTCGGGTTTTGAATTCTACAGAGCTCTTTTGATAAGCAACATTTGTACATTTAATGAAAATAGCCAGCATTCATTATGTGCTAGGTAAGAACTCTAGAACTCTATGAAAAGATGTTCAAAAGCCATTGTATAGGGTGGTAGTAACTTTACATGTTTTCTGTTGTTCCAAATTCTATAGTTTCTTGATATCCAACAAAACTAGTATTTAAAAAAGAAACAATCTGCAATCCTATGTCAGACTAAAAAAGTCTCAAACCTGAAAGGTCAAAAAAACTGTCAAAAGAACCTTAGATGTATTTATATTACCATTTCTCAAAAAGTAAGCATAGATTTATTAAGTTCACAAGTGATGAGAGTCACCTAAGAATTGGATGGCATTGTCAAACTGCAAACGTTCGTCATCTTGAAGGCAGTGATAAGTAAAGGAATTTTTATATAGATTTTGACAAGCAGGTACAGTCTGCACAAGGAAAAAGTAAACGTGAATGAGAACATGGTTCCATAATATTAACAATAGAGGATCTATAGAGCATGCAAAGTTGTCTCATACATAACTTCTGAAGCACTAGAAAGAAAAAGGATCAATTACGCCATGCGAAAGAAAATGATTTAGAGAGGTAGATATTGAAAGAAAGCATATGTTCTAGATTTGAAGAAGTAATACCAGTACCAGTAACCTTCGCCAACATCAAATGTGTTGTACTCGTAAAATCTAATCAGTGGTTAAAAAGAAAATGAAACATTGTGAAAGAGCAACTTAGACATGGTCACTTCATCCCTCCCTCCCCCCACCCAACAGAATCTGTGTGATGATCTCCTCTTAAAAATTGACTAGAAGATACAGATCAGTTATTTGTGTGTCACTTCACCACCTCTTTTCCTTTATTTTCTTTTCTGAAATCACGCACAAAAAATTAAAAGAGTTACCAATTCAGGGTAATAGGCCATAAAAAGGGATTTGATCCACTGAGCAAATCCAAATTGGTTTACTCGAAGCCTTATTTTGGACTGCTTCTACCTCACAGTCTGTCACAAGTACTACCTCTCATTGTCTAATTATTCTGTCGTTTTCATCTTATACAGTGTCATTTATGCATCTAGATATTTAGATCCCTAGCCTTTCCCTCAGGGGCTAGTTCGAAAGCATGACTTGGACTTGGCACCAGAAAGTTTCTCATTAGGTGTTATTAACATAATGTGTCTTCTCTACTTCTGTCCATAATGTTGCACTATCAAATATGATCTCCCGCTTCATAAACTTGAAGACCAACTGCAAATCAAAATTGAAACGGCATAGCAAGAGAAACATCAGCATGTTCTAGCAAACTGCCTGAGTGCCTGAAATAGTTCAGCTCGCTTCAGATGGTAAAATCTTCTAAAGATTAAACTGCATCAATAAAACAATTGCAGAGAAACATCCCCGTGTATTTGAAAGGAGCAGGAAAGTGAACGAGCTATGTAGAACTGTTTGCCACTGTCTTACCCTCTAAATCGAGTTATTCTGCAGTAAAAGTTAAAAGACCTAAAGTCCAGCTTAACTGTAAAGATGACAGACAAACCTCATTAGGTTCTTTCTATTATTGTGTGTAATTATTCCACAGCTCATATTTAAAGGATCCACGAATGTTCCTTTATATAACTATAAACTTAACCCCCCACCCCCACCCCTACCCCACCCCGGTGTTATTTCATTATAGTCTATCAACATCCTGATCAATAATGGAAAGGCATCAATAAAAACAAACAGACAACAGACTGCGAGCACTCAAGCTAAATATGAATAAGGTTCTCTCCTTTTCTCTTCCCTTCCAAAGTAACTAACATCTTATTCAGGATCTCCTGCCTAACCTAAGACATACAATTAAAGGTGCTAAGAAAAAAGGCAAGCTAACATTTCTATTCTTCTGGATAAGACACTAATTTATTAGACAATGAGAAAGCATCCAAGAAAGAAACCAGCCCATATAAAATCAAATATAGTTGGGGATCTATAATTTAGTCCACAAAACCTCAAGAAGGACCCCAAATCAAATCGACATTCGGCCTAATCCAGCCCCACACCATGCTGTGTGCTACACTTGCTGCAATTTTTCCCATCCCTCTAACTACCATAATTTATATTAATTCCATTCTCTTTAGCTCTCTTGTTAGTCCCATTTCTTTCTTCATACGCACCAACTTTCCTGCTCACCCCAAAAATTACTCAAGGCTTCAGATTCTGTAAATAACTTCTACTGTCGTAGGTATGTAATCCATTGAGCTATAATCTTTTGACTTCCTAAGAACAATACATCTCGAATTGATAGCAGCACAGCATGCTTTTCCACCAGTACGGCACACATCACAATTAAAGTTTCTCGCATACATCATCATACATGAACCAGATAATATCATATCCAAAATGCAGCATTTGTTTCCTCAAAACTTCCACATCTAATATGGATTCCCATCAAAGTTTGTTTAGTACTTAAAACTGTAAATTTGGAAAGATATTAACTTCAAAAGAATGTACTACAGAACTTTACCAGAAAAGAAAATGCATTACAATTACTATTAACCAAAATGGCAAGTACAAAGCCCAAAAGGAAACCCATGGAGGTCAAAACTAAAAACAACAATGTCAACAAACCCTCATTAGGCTTATTAAAAAAAAGGAGATAATGTCCATGTTTCTTCTGTCTCAAAGGGGAAAGTTGAAATCCATATCTTCGAGGTCCAAGCATATGAATTTGAAGCATCATTAGCTGTTTGAGTGTCATAGTCACATATTTGCTTCATTCTCTTCCTAGACTAGTGACAAATGCTGATGCAAACATTCTAAGATGACAACAGAGACATACTGTATAGCTTCTTTTCCCGAGGCAAGCTTATTTTTAAATTGTAATATGTGCTCTACTAACTAAATAAGTTTGTGGTGAACTCGCAAAATTTCAGTATTATTTTCAATGGGTTATGTTAACCTCAATCTCAATCATTGAAGAGTTATGACATAGGTTAGTAACAAAGGCATTTTTGTCCAACTAAGTACCATTAAATACTTTTGATGTACCGGCCCACTTTGTATGTCATGAAAAAATACCAAGAGAAAAACATGCTGTGATTAAGAAACCATTACTTACAGATAAGTCACTCAGAATATACTAGAAATCCCATATCAACAAGATATTTTTTTTCCCATGAAGTGATTGACCTTGACTTTATTAGTGATTGCTACATCAAAAAGATGTATCATATGTATTCAGCATCCTAAAAATTTAGGTACACTGTCAACCTACCCTCCATCCACACAATGTAAGTCCCTGTCAAGTTGCATGGCGGAGCGGCGGACCAGCGGAGCCAGGAGTTTATACAAGAAGATTTGAAAATATCACACCTGGGATTTGACCCTATGACCTCTAAAGCTATTTTTGAACCCACTTTGTGTATTTATTAAAATTTTCCCTCATGTCAAGGGATTCAACAAACTATATATAATCAAACAAACAAGTTTTGCTCGAATTTTGAAGGCGAGCCTTTGCGTAACTTGTAAAGTTGCTGTCATGTGACCAAAAGGTCACAAGTTCGAAGCGTGGAAACACCCTCTTGTCAAAATACAGAGTAAGGTTGCGTAAAATAGACCCATGTGGTACGGCCCTTTCCCGGACCCTACGCATAGCGAGAGCTTATTACACTGGGCTGCCCTTTTTTGTTAGTGGAGGGGATTCAATTGATATCCCTTTCTCCAAGCTAGCCTCCTCTACTCCCTTGCATAGGTTTTAGTTCTTCAAAGAGACAATGCAATAGATAACAAGTATATCTCCAGACCCCTCAAACGCGAGAACAGAACAAGGTCAAAATCACAACTTGCAAACTTTAGCTTCAAAGAATGCAATTTTTCAGCTCTACTTAACACAATTTAATGAACACACCAATAAAGAATAAAATAAAGCAGACTAGTACCAAATACTAACATTGAGAATACGAGAAATCCCTTGAGTCTTAAGAAGCTCGGCTCTAGAAGCATTGTCATAGCTGCCCAAGTAAAGAAACTCCGGCAAGATCTCTGAAGGGAAAGCACTCACTTGAATTGAAGAACCCTTATCAGTTACAACTGCCATTCTATGACCACATATCCCACAAGGCTCGCCTTCCTCGTATTTGTGATAATGCCCACAAACACCACATGGGTTTTCCCTCTCTCTTTTCCTCATCATGAAATTGGCTTTTGTTTATTAATAACTATTTCGACCTATTAAGAAAACGAGAACGAAACCAGAAGAGGAAAAAACCGAGAAACTTTGCCTAGATTTGATTCAGATTTGTTGTTACAAAGGGAATTATAGAAAGAAGATCTCCAAATCCAAGTGGTAAAAGGAAAGTTTATCACAGGAATTTAGGCTAAATTTACCTGTGCTAAAAATTTTGGTCGGATTCTTGAGAATTTTTATGGAGTACAAGGTTGTATAACAGTTGGCCTAGGGCAATGGGGATAAAGTCAGTAATACATATTATTTTTGTTAATTTAGTCAAATTAGAGTTCTTCCCTTTTCCTGTATTTTTCGGTTTTTTTTTTTTTTACCAAATGGCGATATAATATATTAAAACTACGGAATAGCTTTTGTTACATTCCCTAGATAGCAGCACGCCTCAAGGACATTTGACACCATTCGGCTAACTGGGCATTCGGCTAACTGGGCACGTACAGAAGCAGCAACAGTTTTGACAAAATAAACACGAGAAACTCTTTTGTCACACAGGATTCCCGTCGCTAACTTCCACTTCATCCAACCCACCCCTATTCGGTGTGAGACATCCTCGTCGATCTCCCCGGTCCCCTGAATAACTGACCCCATGTACTTGAAACTACTCTTCTTAGGGATTATTTGAGAGTCAAGCCTCACTTCCACTCCCGCTTCCGTCGGCCCCGCCCCAAATTTGCACTCGAGGTATAATCGTAGAAGGTTACTGATCAGCTACCGACACAGGGAGTTATTTGTTGGATATTAGTATACCTTTCATCTATTTCTTCTATTTCATCTATTTCGTATTTCTTATACTGTTGCTATTGTGTTATTTTGTGTTATGTTGTGTATTTTACGTGATTTTTAGTATGAGTCTATTGATAGTACTAACTTATTGTCTTTCTTGTTGATGTCTTGAGCCGAGGGTCTCCTGGAAACAGCCTCTCTGCCCACGGGGTAGGGGTAAGGTCTGCGTACATATTACCCTCCCCAGACCCCACTTGTGGGATTATACTGGGTTGTTGTTGTTGTATTTATTATATAAGACGGTGATTTGTCCAAGAGTTGTGGGTCGCTTCCTTCCTTTAGAGCATCCCTCACGAGCTTGTGGGCTACTTTGTTTCTGTAATAACCCGACCGGTCATTTTAAGAATTTATGCCTCGATCCCCTATTAAATGTATTCCCCGTATTTATTTCTGTAATTGTGAGTTGCCGGGAGGAATTCTTTGGAGTTTTGGGACACTTGGTCCCTAAATGAGAGCTTAAGTTCTGAAAATTTGACCGTAGTCGGAACAGTGTGAAGACGGTCTCGGAACGGAATTCCGATGGTTCCGTTAGCTTCGTTTGGTGATTTCGGGTTTAGGAGCGTGCTCAGATTGTGTTTTCGAGGTTCATAGCTAATTTAGGCTTGAAATGCCGAAAGTTGAATTATAGAAGTTTCCGGTTCAATAGTGAGATTTTGATCTGAGGACGGGATGGAATTCTGGAAGTTGGAATAGCTTCGTAGTGTTGAATGTGACGTGTGTGCAAAATTTCAAGTCATTCGGACGAGGTTTGACAGACTTTTTTATCGAAAATGTAATTTGAGAGTCTTTGGAATTCTTAGGCTTGAATCCAATGTAAAATTTATGTTTTGATGTTGTTTTTAGTGTTACGAAGATTGGAATAAGTTTAAATGATGTTTTAGGATTGGTTGGCATGTTTGGTTGAGGTCCTGGGGGCCTCAGGTGTGATTCAGGGTGGTTTCGGATCATTTGGGGCTGTTTTGCAATAGCTGAAGCTGGTATCTGGTGTGGTGCTTCGCGTCCGCGAGGGTTCTCTTGCGTTCGCGAAAAAGAATTTGGCTTCTCAGAATTTTTTCTTCGCGTTCACGAAGAAGGATTTTGCATCTCGGATTTTGTTCTTCGCGTTCGCGTATAGTGCCTCGCTTTCGCGTAGAAGAAGAAATTCTGTTGCGCATGTCTTACTTCGGAAGATCATATCTCTCAATTTATAATGAATTTGGAGATGATTCAAAAACAAAAGTTGTAGAACTTTGGATATAGTTTTCAGAAACATATTATACTAGTCATTTGGAGTTGTGTGTAAAAGGTTATGACCATTAAACTAGAGGTTGTCCGAGCAGAGTTTGAAAAATGAATTTTTGGAACTTTCTTCTTCGCGAATGGGAGAAGAGGACCGCGAACGCGAAGAACAAATCCCTGGGCAGAAGAATAAAGTCCAAACTTCATCCCATTTTCCATTTTTGATGATTTGGAGCTCGGGCGAGGCGATTTTTCGAGAGATTTTCAAGGAAAACATCGAGATAAGTGTTCTTAACTCAATTTTGGTTAGATTACTCGAATCCATCGTTGTTTTTAACATTTAATTAGTGATTTAAGTTGGTAAAACTATTGCAGTATTCACAGGCTTCGGAGTCACCTTCTTATTTTATATTCTCACTGCTGTACTTATTTCCTTACGGTTGTGTTTAGAAATGGTAGCGAAAAACTCTATAGAGCTTATGACTTGTACTACCGGGTTTTGGGAAGATGTTCGTTGTATAAGAATTTTATTTCAGAAGAATTTGAGATGTTATTGTTCATGGTTGTTTTCCGCAATTATTAGGCTTACCTAGTCCTTAAGACTAGGTTCCATCACGAAACTCAACGGAGGGGAAATTAGGTCGTGACAAGTTGGTATCAGAGCTCTAAATTCATAGGTGCTACAAGTCATAACCGAGTTTAGTAGAGTCTTGCGGATCGGTACGGAGACGTCTGTACTTTTCTTTGAGAGTCTACGAAAATAGTAGGAAAAAATCCACTTCTTTCATTCCTTATCGTGCGTCATTTATTCAGCTTGAAATATATATCTTATGTTCTTTTGCATCCACCCACGTATGGAATTGCGTACTACGCCAATGGTTTGTGATACAGTAAAAAAAGGGTTATAAGAGAGCCGAGGCACTGGAGGAAGTGAGTTTAACTATCATGAGGATGACAATAGCCAAGTAAATGGCTTGAGGTGTCCTATGACTGGTATCGTACGAGGGGTGAAGGTTAGTATTATGGATCGTCGGGAATGTGTCTTATGATTTCGCACAAGTGAAGGAAGTCCACTATCAACGATCAGATTTGCGGGGTCATGTGTTATACCAATTTTGGCCTGAGATTTATTTATGTGGTATTGAAAGGTTTTCCAAAACTTATATATGATCAAGAGCTGAGATTTAAACGAGATAGTGATGAGACTTGAGATATTCCCGCGTCCTTAATAATTCAGGGTCATAGAAACATATTCAGTATACTCGCAGTGCTTAATGTTAATCAGAACACTCGCATGGGGCAATTATGTTTTAATGTACTGGTGGCATGGAATTCCCTGCAATGGTTATTTAAGTTATCCGGTATATACTCAGTATGAGTAGTCGAACTGCGGATGGGTTGTTATGATTATGGTGATACTAGGAACATCCTGAGAAATTGTCCTAGACTTGGGAGAAATCGATTCCATCAGAGCACACGTGCCACGTACTCTATTACAGTTACTACTCTACTTACACTAGCAATTAAGGGTGGAGGAAAAGTGGGTAGATGGCGCTTAAGAGGTAGAGCGCAACCCGCTGATATATTTGCTATGGTATAGCTAAGGTCACTACACCAAATGGTATCGTTACAAGTAACAATTTCCTTAACTTGATTCGGTTTTGAGTATCGAGGCGAGCCCTCCTAATATGCTCCAATCGTGAATGAACTCTGTAATCCAAAAATCTACTTATGTGAGTACTCCTATTTGGAGATTATATGGAGATAGTTATGTTTATCATTATGTGTTAGTCACTTAAAATAGTTGTGATGTGATTTCAGGGGAAAAATTGATTTAAATTGTGAATTATATTCCCTATCGGTATGAGGGTTCATTATATGTTGTGATTTTGTTTGACTGAATTTATTTAGAAGAAAAAGAAAGGAAATGAAAATTTTCAGTTGGCACAATGTGCATATTACTTGTGGTACGGAGCTGAGGACGAGATCCTCGTATTTTTTTATATGATGTGAGATATATAACCCAGCTACAAGCTGCAATGGATATTATATAAGGACGAGGTCCTTGTGGTGAAAAATTTATGTGTTTAAAATTCTACCCTGTGAAAAATTAAAAATTTGTACTATAGCACTTATAAGGAGTCATGCCTATGAGACTTATTTGAAAATTGTCATATGAATATCTTTGGGCATAATTTGCCAAATTGTATTGTATTTATTGAGTTTTAGCCTACAAGATGAGTGCCCAGATGGCGTTAAATGTGAGCCGCTAATTTACGTAAGTAACTATGAGATCTCCATACCTTGTTGTTAGTAAAATGGAGGTTTGAAACAAGATTTTATTGACATGAGGTTAATTGGCGATTTTAATCAATTATGTACAACTATTAAAACCAAAGATGTGGTTAAGGTCATGCATATGACGTGTGTCATGTCCAGATATCATTATGATAATATCGTACTTGTAATGTGGAGATTAGTGTTATAGATATATACGTTGTGGAGTATCGTTGAGATATGGATGTGTTGTTATGAGTTGTTTGGGTGTTACTCTGACATGTGCATAGTCCCAATTACAGAGGAGACTGCCGAAATTTCTGAAAATTTTGGGAGATAGAAAATTTTGGGATATTGAGATGTGCGAATAAAGAGATGAGTTACGTTGTGTATTTGAGGACGAATAAACCTAAGTGGGGGGGGGGGAAGGTGAGTGCAATTAAAAGTTGATGTGTGTTGACATGAGAATAATACCGTGTGGTGATGGGAAAATTTGGACCATTTTGAAAATGTTTGGAGAGTAAGAAATTTGGTCTTAAATTTTACAAATATAGATAAATGCAATAATCTCAATTGAGATGGTGTTGTCGGGTTATACCGAATGCGGTAACATGAGATCAACCGAGAGTATAGGTGTAACAGTAAAATAATCAATTTGGCAACCTCAAAATAATTCTTAGTACGTTCGAGGACGAACGTTTGTTTAAGAGATGGAGAATGTAATGACTCGATCGGTCATTTTAAGAATTTATGCCTCGATCCCCTATTAAATGTATTCCTCGTATTTGTTTCTGCAATTGTGAGTTGCCGGAAGGAATTCTTTGAAGTTTCGGAGAGTTTTGGGACACTTGGTCCCTAAATGAGAGCTCAAGTTCTGGAAATTTGACCGAAGTCAGAACAGTGTGAAGACGGTCTCGGAACAGAATTTCGATGGTTCCGTTAGCTTCGTTGGTTGATTTCGGGTTTAGGAGCGTGATCAGATTGTGTTTTGGAGGTTCATAGCTAATTTAGGCTTGAAATGCCGAAAGTTAAATTTTAGAAGTTTCCGGTTCGATAGTGAGATTTTGATCCGAGGGCCGGAATGGAATTTCGGAAGTTGGAGTAGCTTCGTAGTGTTGAATGTGACGTGTGTGCAAACTTTCAGGTCATTTGGACGAGGTTTGGTAGACTTTTTGATCAAAAACGTAATTTGAGAGTCTTTCGAATTCTTAGTCTTGAATCCGATTTAAAATTTGTGTTTTGATGTTGTTTTGAGCGTTACGAAGATTGGAACAAGTTTGAATGATGTTTTAGGATTGGTTGGCATATTTGGTCGAGGTCTCCGGGGGCCTCGGGTGTGATTTGGGGTGGTTTCGGATCATTTCGGGTTGTTTTGTAATAGCTGAAGTTGGTGTCTGTTGGGCTTCTGAGAATTTGTTCTTCGCGTTCGCAAAGAAGGATTTTGCATCTCGGATTTTGTTCTTCGCGTTCGCGTATAGTGCCTCGCGTTCGCATAGAAGAAGAAATTCTGTTATGCAGGTCTTACTTCGGAAGCTCATATCTCTCAATCTACAATGATTTTGCAGATGATCCAAAAACAAAGTTGTAGCTCTTTGGATCTAGTTTTCGGAAAATAATTATAATAGTCATTTAAAGTTGTGTGTAAAAAATTATGACTATTACACTAGAGGTTGTCCGAGCAGAATTTGGAAAATAAATTTTTGGAACTTTCTTCTTTGTAAACGCGAGAGGAGGACCGCAAACGCGAAGAACAAATCTTGGGCAGCAGAATAAAGTCCAAACTTCGTCCCATTTTTCATTTTTGATGAGTTGGAGCTCGGGTGAGGCGATTTTTCGAGAGATTTTCAAGGAAAACATCGGGTTAAGTGTTCTTGACTCAATTTTGGTTAGATTACTCGAATCCATCATTGTTTTTAACATATAATTGGTGATTTAAGTTGGCAAACCTGTTGCAGCATTTGCAGGCTTCGGAGTCACCTTCTTATTTTATATTCTCACTACTGTACTTATGTCCTTAAGGTTGTGTTTAGAAATGATAGCGAAAAACTCTATAGAGCTTATGACTTGTACTACCGGGATTTGGGAAGATGTTCATTATATAAGAATTTTATTTCAGAAGAATTTGAGATGTTATTATTCATGGTTGTTATTCCGCAATTATTAGGCTTACCTAGTCCTTAAGACTAGGTGCCATCACGAAACCCAACGGAAGGGAAATTGGGTCGTGACAAGTTGGTATCAGAGCTCTATGTTCATAGGTGCTACAAGTCATAAGCGAGTTTAGTAGAGTCTTGCGGATCGGTACGGAGATGTCTGTACTTATCTTTGAGAGGCTACAGAACTAATAGGAAAAAAAAATTCACTTCTTTCATTCCTTATCGTGCGTCATTTATTCAACTTGAAGCATATATCTTATGTTCTTTTGCATCCACTCATGTATGGAATTGTGCACTATGCCAATGGTTTGTGATACCGTAAAAAAAAGGGTTATACGAGAGCCAGGGTTGCTCAACCATTGTTACCACGTGTCATTCACAATCGAGGCTATGGAAGTGCAAAGAGATCTTTCAGTTGTGCGCATGGGAGTACATCGGATTTTGACATCTAGTCGATAAGTAAAATCTCAAGAAGGTTTGATTGGTTACCTAATCATCACAGGTGGATGTAGATCTCAAGATAGTTAGTGGTATTAGAGACTATGTGGCTCGTATGGGATTTCTAGTTAGCGAAGAGTACATACTAGCAGCCGAGGCACAGGAGGAAGTGAGTTTAACTATCATGAGGATGACAATCGCCAAGTAAATGGCTTGAGGTGTCCTATGACCGGTATCGTACGAGGGGTGAAGGTTAGTATTATGGATCGTCGGGAATGTGTCTTATGATTTCGCACAAGTGAGAGGAGTCCACTGTCTACGATCAGATTTGCGGGGTCATATGTTATACCAATTTTGGCCTGAGATGTATTTATGTGGTATTGAAAGGTTTTCCAAAACTTATATATGATCAAGAGCTGAGATTTAAACGAGATAGTGATGAAACTTGAGATATTCCCGCATCCTTAATAATTCGGGGTCATAAAAACATATTCAGTATACTCGCAGTGGTTAATGTTAATCAGAACACTCACGTGGGGCAATTATGTTTTAATGAACCGGTGGCATGGAATTCCTTGCAATGGTTATTTAAGTTATCCAGTATATACTCAGTATGAGTAGTCGAACTGCGGATGGGTTGTTATGAATATGGTGATACTAGGAACATCCTGAGAAATTGTCCTAGACTTGGGAGAAATCTATTCCATCAGAGCACACGTGCCACGTACTCTATTACAGTTACTACTCTACTTACACTAGCAATTAAGGGTGGAGGAAAAGTGGGTAGATGGCGCTTAAGAGGTAGAGCGCAACCCTCTGATATATTTGCTATGGTATAGCTAAGGTCACTACACCAAATGGTATCGTTACAAGTAACAATTTCCTTAACTTGATTCGGTTCTGAGTATCGAGGCGAGCCCTCCTAATATGCTCCTATCATGAATGAACTTTGTAATCCAAAAATTTACTTATGTGAGTACTCCTATTTGGAGATTATATGGAGATAGTTATGTTTATCACTGTGTGTTAGTCACTTAAAATAGTTGTGATGTGATTTCAGGAACAAAAATTGATTTAAATTGTGAATTTTATTCCCTATCGGTGTGAGGGTTCATTATATGTTGTGATTTTCATTGACTGAATTTATTTAGAAGAAAAAGAAAGGAAATGAAAATTTCCAGTTGGCACAATGTGCATATTACTTGTGGTACGGAGCTGCGGACGAGATTCTCGTATTTTTTTATATGATGTGAGATATATAACACAACTACAAGCTGCAATGGATATTATATAAGGACGAGGTCCTTGTGGTGAAAAATTTATGTGTTTAAAATTCTCCCTTGTGAAAAATTAAAAATGTACTATAGCACTTATAGGGAGTCATGCCTATGAGACATATTTGAAAATTGTCATATGAATATCTTTGGGCATAATTTGCCAAATTGTATTGTGGTTATTGAGTTTTAGCCTACAAGATGAGTGCCCAGATGACGTTAAATGTGAGCCGGTAAGTTACGTAAGTAACCATGAGATCTTCATGCCTTGTTGTTAGTAAAATGAAGGTTTGAAACAAGATTTTATTGACATGAGGTTAATTGGCGATTTTTAATCGATTATGTACAACTATTAAAACCAAAGATGTGGTTAAGGTCATGCATATGATGTGTGTCATGTCCAGATATCATTATGATAATATCGTACTTGTAATGCAGAGATTAGTGTTATTGATATATACATTGTGGAGTATCGTTGAGTTATGGATGTGTTGTTATGAGTTATTTAGGTGGTACTCTCACAAGTAGATAGTCCCAATTACAGGGGAGACTCAGCCGAAATTTCTGAAAAATTTGGGAGATAGAAAATTTTGGGATATTGAGATGTGCGAAGAAAGAGATGAGTTACGTTGTGTATTTGAGGACGGATAACCCTAAGTGGGGGGAAAAGGTGAGTGCTATTAAAAGTTTATGTGTGTTGACATGAGAATAATACCGTATAGTGATGGGAAAATTTGGACCATTTTGAAAATGTTTGAAGAGTAAGAAATTTGGTCTTAAATTTTACAAATATAGATAAATGCAATAATCTCAATTGAGATGGTGTTCTCGGGTTATGCCGAATGCATTAACATGAGATCAACCAAGAGTATAGGTGTAAATGTAAAATAATCGATTTGGCAACCTCAGAATAATTCTTAGTACGTTCGAGGACGAACGTTTGTTTAAGAGGTGGAGAATGTAATGACCCGACCGTTCATTTTAAGAATTTATGCTTAGATCCCCTATTAAATGCATTCCCCGTATTTGTTTCTGCAATTGTGAGTTGCCGGGAGGAATTCTTTGGAGTTTCGGAGAGTTTTGGGACACTTGGTCCTTAAGCGAGAGCTTAAGTCTTGGAAATTTGACTATAGTTGGAACAGTATGAAGACGGTCTCGGAACTGAATTCCGATGGTTCCGTTAACTTTGTTGGGTGATTTCGGGGTTTAAGGGCATGCTCAGATTGTGTTTTGGAGGTTCATAGCTAATTTAGGCTTGAAATGCCGAAAGTTGAATTTTAGAAGTTTCTGGTTCGATAGTTCGATTTTGATCCGAGGGCCGGAATGGAATTCCAGAAGTTGGAGTAGCTTCGTAGTGTTGAATGTGACGTGTGTGCAAAATTTCAGGTCATTCGGACGAGGTTTGATAGACGTTTTGATCAAAAACGTAATTTGAGAGTCTTTGGAATTCTTAGGCTAGAATCCGATATAAAATTTGTTTTTTGATGTTGTTTTGGGCGTTACAAAAATTGGAACAAGTTTGAATGATATTTTAGGATTGGTTGGCATGTTTGGTTGAGGTCCCGGGGGCCTCGGGTGTGATTCGGGGTGGTTTCGGATCATTTCGGGCTGTTTTACAATAGCTGAAGCTGGTGTATGGTGTTGTGCTTCGTGTCCGCGAGGGTCCTCTCGCGTTCGCGAAGAAGAATTTGTTCTTCGCATTCATGAAGAAGGATTTTGCATCTCGGATTTTGTTCTTCGCGTTCGCGTATAGCGCCTCGCGTTCGCGTAGAAGAAGAAATTCTGTTGCGCAGGTCTTATTTCGGAAGCTCATATCTCTCAATCTACAATGAAGTTGGAGATAATCCAAAAACAGAAGTTGTAGTCTTTGGATCTAGTTTTCAGAAACATATTATAATAGTCATTTAGAGTTGTGTGTGAAAAGTATGACCATTACACTAGAGGCCGTCCGAGCAGAGTTTGGAAAATGAATTTTTGGAACTTTCTTTTTCGCGAACGCGAGAGGAGGACCGCGAACGCGAAGAACAAATCCCTGTGCACCAGAATAAACTCCAAACTTCATCCCATTTTTCATTTTTGATGATTTGGAGCTTGGGTGAGGCGAGTTTTTGAGAGATTTTCAAGGAAAACATCGGGATAAGTGTTCTTAACTCAATTTTGGTTAGATTACTCAAATATATCATTGTTTTTAACATTTAATTGGTGATTTAAGTTGGTAACCTTGTTGCAGTGTTCACAGGCTTCGGAGTCACCTTCTTATTTTATATTCTCACTACTGTACTTATTTCCTTACGGTTGTGTTAAGAAATGGTAGCGAAAAACTCTGTAGAGCTTATGACTTGTACTATCGGGTTTTAAGAAGATGTTCATTGTATAAGAATTTTATTTCAGAAGAATTTGAGATGTTATTATTCATGGTTGTTATTCCGCAATCATTAGGCTTACCTAGTCCTTAAGACTCTGTGCCATCACGAAACCCAACAAAGGGAAAATTGGGTCGTGACTGTTTCCTTCCGTAAAGTTATTATTGATCCTCGTCTCCTTCAACTGGAGCATCAACGACCTGCATGAGCCAATTATTGATTCATGAGTAACGCAAGCATTATTTAGAAGATTGATTACTTGTGTGGCATTTGTTTCCACGATCAAAGGAGTGAGATCCTTTATTAGGGCAATTTTGAGACCCTCCTTGAGAGCTTGAAGTTCTGCTTGAATTGAAGAGATAGATGGGCATCTGTGTTGGAAGCCTATTAACTATTTATCATTGTGGTCCCTAATTAGAACTCCTAACCCTCCTACTTTTTCTTTGTCATTGAAGGACCCGTCAATATTTAGTTTGTAACTATTTGGGAGTAGTTTATGTCATGCTATCCTGACTGTATGGGAAGGAATAGTTGTTTTTTCATTTTCAGTTACTAGATGGTACTCTGTTGCTAGGGTTATAGTAGTAGTTGGATTGAGATTATAGTTGGTGTTAAGATGGTGGTTATTATTTTGATTGCGCCAAATGCTCCATTGGAATAGAGGATAGTAATCTTTTCATGAGAGATGATGTCTGTGTTGTTTAGGATTTCCAACCAATGCGATTTGTTAGGCATTAGAGTGTTTTTGAAGCCATACCTATTCCAGATGTCCCTGACTGCATTGCAATGAAAGAAAATGTGCTCTATAGATTCTCTATCATTCTTACATACTGGGCATATGGGATCTATGTTTATGCTAATATTGAAAAGGTAAGATCTAGTGGGTAGCTTGTTATGCCGGCATTTCCATAAAAGAAATTTCATTTTGTTGGGGCATTTTAGCTTCCAAATCCAACTAAAATCCATTGGCGTTTGAGAACTAGGAATAATTAGTTTGTAGAGAACTTACCATCCCCCGTTAGGTCCCAAGTCATCTTGTCAATGTGGTCTGCCTTAGGTTGAAGAGACAGAATGCAGTTCGTAATGTCAGTGGGGATATTGAATGGAATTTTCCCTAAAGTCCACTTACCATCTATCCAAATATCTTTTATTGCAAGGGTTGAGTTATTATTTGTCAAAGGACCCTCAATAACCTCTCTAAGTTTCGGAACCTTAGGGATCCAATTAGCTTCCAAATATTTAGATTTGAATTTGATCCTGGAATTCATTTTAATGCTTTGCTACAAATGTCACAGCCTTTAATACTAATATTTTTCCATATTTAAGAAGTGTTGTGAAAGTTATTTCTGGAGCTATATATGGAATTTAGTATCTTAGACTAAGGCTTTTCAGCATTATGAAGTAGTCTCCAAGTGAGGCTAGCCAAATTGATTAAGTTTGTATGTCTAGCAGTTCGAATACCCAGCCCTCCTTGGCACTTATTTCTAGTTATTGTATCGCAGGCTACTAGATGAATTTTTTGGTTGTTAAAGTCGATCCGCAGACGAAGTTCCTTTATAGCTTGTCAATGTGATTGAGGATTTTTATGGGGAGGTAGTTGTAATGCATATTATGGTTAGACATACTATTTAACGTGGAACTGACTAGGGTCACCCTTCCTGCCATACTTAGGAGTTTGATTTCCAGGAGGACAATTTCATGGTCATGTTGTCTATAATGAATTGATAATCAGAAGTTTTGGGTTTGTTCTTAGTGATAGGATACCTTAGATATTTTCCAAAGTTTTTACTAGTGTGATATTGAAAAGCTTAACCAATTCTTTGAAAGTATGTTTTGGTCAATTTCTAGACACTATTATTTTTTATTTATTGAGATTGATTTTTTGGCCAGATAATTTGCAAAAAAAAATTAGGCATTGAAACATAGTTGTTGGAGATTTTTTATCAATTCTATATATTAATATTAAATCATCTGCATAGAAGAGATGGGATAATTGACATTTATTACTCCCCATTGATATAGGAGTCCAATAGCCTATGTCTACGTAGTGATTGATTTGGATGAATAACATTTCCATACATAGGATAAAAATATAAAGTGATAGGGGATTACCTTGTCTAGTGCCTCTACTGGGAGTAAAGAAATTGCTTCTACTACCATTTACCAGGACATATATTCTACTAGTAGTTATGCAATTCATAATGAGACTAGAGATTTTAGGAGGAAATCTAAAATAATGGAGATTCCTATATATAAAAGACCATTCTAATCGGTCAAAAGCCTTTTCAAGATCTATCTTAAGAACCATGTTTGCCTTGGTACCTAACTGTTTGTGCATTTTTAACATAAGCTCCTAGATTATGATGGCATTGTCACAAGTATGTCTTCCCTTAATGATGCTTGCTTGGTGAGGACTAATTATCCTACTTAGGTAAGTCTTTAGTCTATTTGCAATAATCTTGGTGATAGTTTTATAAATGGTGTTACAAAGACCAATAGGCCTGAAAAAATTAAATTGTTAGTATTGGAGATTTTTGGGATAAGGCATAGATAAGTTCATTTATGCCCCTAGGGAGGTTCCTGGATTCGAAGGATTGGCGGCAAAGGTGTATTACTGAAGATTCGAGAAATTGCCAATACTTTTGAAAAAAGAAAGGGTGTAGACCATCCGACCCCGGGGATTTATAAGGTTTGGATGGAAATATAGCATTTTTGGATTTCTACTAGGGATATATTAGTGTCAAGGTGTGATAAATCTACTTGATGATGATTAGATGTGTCATTTTTAATGGAGGACAAATCAAAATAGTTAAGACTAGTTGAGAAGATTTCTTTGAAGTAAAAAAGAGTATGATCCATAATTGTTGAGGGTCGTCAATCCAGTTTCCATCAAAGTCCTTGAAGTAAACAATTTTGTTTCTTCTTCTGTTGTTAGTAACACTAATATGGAAGAATTTTGTATTAGAGTCCCCTTCATTAAGCCAATTTATTCTGGACCTCATTTTTCAATAATATTCCTTATCCTAAGGATACTATTGTAGTCAAA
This sequence comes from Nicotiana glauca, assembly GCA_026770625.1. Lineage (NCBI taxonomy): Eukaryota > Viridiplantae > Streptophyta > Magnoliopsida > Solanales > Solanaceae > Nicotiana > Nicotiana glauca. Next base: position 37,389 of record MU750102.1, on the reverse strand, counting down.
TTTAAGGGTGGTTTCTAATTGACTTAGGAAGGTGCTATAGCAATAGGAGGTAGAATTCTAAATCCCATTAAGTCTAGCCAAATTTTTTTTCCTTTTAAAAAGATCGCGCCAAATGTATTTTTGTCCCAATCAGTAATACGATGTTTGAAAATTTTAGAGGCCTCAATAAAACTATTGTTGTGTCAGCATTCTTCCACTATGTTCCTAAACTCTAGATGCCCGCTCCAATAGCTTTCTAATATAAAAGGTTTATGGAGAGGGTTATCTACTTTGGGGATTAAATTTATTAGAATAGTATTGTGGTTAGAGTAAGTCTTAGGCAGATGAATGATGGATGCCTTGGAAAATAGCTCCATCCATTTTTCATTGGCAAAATTTTTGTCCAATCTTTTCATTATACGATCACTAATATTTTTATGGTGGTTTGACTACGTATATTTACAGCTTTTAAAACCTAAGTCCATTAGTTTACAATAATTAATTTTTGACCAAATTTTGACAGTTCTTCTCATGTTAATAGGGTTCCCTCCCCATTTGTCATTTACAACTAGTACATTATTTAAGTCCCCCTAGAAGTCATGCATTTTTGTAATTATCAAAAATATTAGATATATTATCCCACATGATATTTCTATTAAAGATGAGAGAGATAGCATATATAGTGGAAAATAACTAATTATGTCGGATAGGAGGTACCTCTATCAGTGCGTGGATCTCATTGTTTTTTTTGACGAAATTATTAACGGACACAAGTCTTGTATCCCATAGAACTACCATGCCCCTTGATTGACCCTTAGCTGGGACTTCAATCATGTCGGAGAAGCCAAATTCATGCATAATGCGGTCATGGTTAGTCATCCTAGTCTATAGTAACACTACCATGCATGGATGGTGATTAGCTATTAGATCATGGAAATTCCTTCTAAAA